>JAQISU010000201.1:2785000-3020000 GCA_029339505.1 Unio delphinus | reverse complement strand
AATAGTTATTGATAGTGGAGCGTCTGAAAATGACGTCTCGTAACTGGTAAAAAAAATCATAATTTCCAATAATAGTAAAACAATAACAGGAGAGATTTTACATGATTCAAAACATTATTTAAAGGATCTCCGATAAATATTTTTACTCATAATGAGCATTCGTGGACTAATGCAGTAACAATATTTCATCGAAATTGAAATAACAAATTGTATAACGAGATGCGACATAATCATTGATGATATGATGTTTTACAATCTCATTTTGTTTCATTTGTATAATATCATTTGTTTAATTGAATTTTTGTCAAAGTCATTACTTTAAAAATCTAGACAGATAATCTTTGGCGGTTCTTATAACTTAGTCATTAATCTCGGAGTTATTTTTGTA
Source organism: Unio delphinus (assembly GCA_029339505.1). Taxonomy (NCBI): domain Eukaryota; kingdom Metazoa; phylum Mollusca; class Bivalvia; order Unionida; family Unionidae; genus Unio; species Unio delphinus. Next base: position 3,019,612 of record JAQISU010000201.1, on the reverse strand, counting down.
TCATAATATCTTTTCAGCTCTCTGAATATTTTTACTACCACATTGCACACACAACCGCGTTTCCTCTAACAGTTTTGGTCATAGACTTCCATTACACACACTTTGTAAATGGTATCCCCAGAATTCGTTTATGCAGGCTTTGACTTAAAGAGTTGTTCAGCTTATCACTAGCCGCTTGCATTTGTTGTTTGTTTGAATTATTATACAAAATGAAAAAAGACGTCTTGTAATGATATATTTCCATTTTTGTAACACAACTTTTAGAGTTATTACAAAGCCGCATAAACTATTTTCAAAACAGAATAGCCAATTTTAAATGGTTGTAGTGGATCAGTTGTTTTCATATAGATAGCATCATATACAAGAATATAATCTAATCTACTTTGTTTCAAAGGAGATTTTGCCTCCATCTACTGATCTTTAAGTCTTGATTAGAATTTCCCCAGTTCGTTTATTAGATCTTGGATTGCTGCTCTAGAATGTTGATGTTTGTCATGTTAAATATCATAATTATCTAGATAGAGGTCTTGAACAGTACGTAGTCCAGTCTCCATACATCATACACTACTAGTGTTCAAATACTAACATTTCTTCCTTTAAATTTAAAAAAGCTAGAGTTATCATACTTATAACCTTAAAATTTTATGGGAGTTATTCTTTTTCCATCAACAGTAATATCTAACATAATAAATCTCCCTTGACTGTCACATCTACTCTATGGCTCACACATTCTAGAGTATTTCTAAAGAGTAGCGAGACCCCGACACTATTGCCAGCATAGTGGCTAAATAAGTAGTAACAGGAGACGATATAAATCCTTTGGGACTGTATAGGTCAAATAGGAATTTAACATGGGCATTAGGAAGATATATGGCAAATGGTAATTTATCATGGGGTTAGGATTGTATTGGTAAAATAGGACATAACATTGGTTTTGGGCCTAGATATGGCCTATGGGAATTTAACACGTTTGGCCTGTCTATCCTCAAGGGAAAATTGAACATGGTTGGGCTTCCTAGCCTCAAGAGAACGTTGGACATGGCAAGCCTGTCTAGCCTCAGTGGGGACTGAACATGGTGGGGCTGTCTAGGGACAATTGGGAATGAAATAGGGTGGGACTCTCAAGGGTCAAGTGTTTGAATGGGACGAACACAGCATATACATACACACATACATATAGACATACACAAACAATGCACAAATAAAATATGGCAATAGAGTAAAAATCTTTTCCAGACATATGAGTGGCCCTGAAAATGTCCACTGGGGCTTATCTTGTGGGAAAATCCTATAGAAAAACGCTAGTATATATATATATATATATATATATATATATATATATATATATATATATATATATATATATATATATATATATATATATATATATATATATATTCACAACTTGCAGGAAAGTCCATTAAAACCCCATTATCTATTTCCAGCCTGAACTTGTGTGACAATCTTGTTAAAAAACCCAAATTATATAATTATAGCTACAAGTAGTAATGCCTATGGAGAAACCCCTCATATGTATAGCCCCAAAGCGAACCAGTGTTACAAGAGACTGAACTCAATCAAAATACAATTGGTCGGTAGGTTAAATGATTTTCATACGGACATGGGTTTACAGGGCCAAATAAAACAGATAAATACATTCACATACACAAACACACGTGCACATGCTCCAAACGCCCTGTGTTAGCTTAACATGTAAGAGAATTAGATAAAGTCTCACCAAATATACATCTCATGCACACACAATCAAAAGCTGTATGTTTTAGCTAAGAGAAGATGAAATCCCACAAAAATACTCTCACACGCGTTATAAATAATCCAACATCCCATTATACATTCTATCCAAAACTCCATGGGTTAAATTAGATTGTTAGAGAAGGAGAAGATAACTCACACACATAATATCCAAAACTTCGTTTATTCCATCCCACACCCGTTTCAAAGAAAATGTATTGTGCTCGCTTAGCACATGCAGCTCTCTACTACTAGAATGGTAGCATCAACTTAAGTTTTGTAGATTTGTATATTTTGGTGTCATCAGCGTACAATTGGTGATACACTAGATGACTAGATGATGCCCTATGACACTCGCGAACTCTTCGTGATCTTAGTACTCTAACGAAATAATGAGTCTGGTGGAAAGCCAAAACCTCTCCGCTTTACGGTGGTCTCTTTTAGCTGTGCGAAGCTAGTCGCTAACACTGATAAAAGAGAGATTTATTGCATTAAAATATATTTCTTTTCCTCTATGAGGGTAGGTTTTATGCATATTTAATTTGTATTGCTTGTTAGTTAGTTTTTATTATTTCATTAAGTGCTAAGGGTTATTAAAGTCATATTTTGTAACTGTTCCAAGTTGTTTTTGGATTTATCCGAAATCAAATTCATTTTCAACCTGTCCTTTTTCTGTAAACAACTATGACATAGCTAATATTTTCTCTATGAGTATGGGATTAATGTTTGGATTATTATTGATAGAAATATAATTATTAATCTGGGCTGAGTCAAGGACATCGTGGTTTCTATGTTCTTTATTATAGATGTAATGACAGACATTCTAAATATAACTAAGATTTTATCTTGTACACATTTGTAATCTTTTAGAATAACATTTTCCATTAGGTAACAGTTTTTCGTTTTGAAACTGGTTTTGTGACCTAGGTCAAATAGAGGGGTATAACATTTTTGTTTCTGAAAAAATCACTTGTGCATGCTGTAAGATGTGAGCAGAATCGGTTGTATTATTGTGTTGCCAATTATTTTATTTGGTCTGAAATTTACATATTCAAATTATTTCATTCGTGTTATTCACTGAAACTACAAATGACTCATAAATGTTCTCTTTGGAAATAAGTCTTGGATTTGTAGTTAAATTTTCGATAAGGATACATTCCTGATTGTATTATCGTGATTCAACAAAAGGCAATTGGTATTTTACTATTATACACGCTACTACAGGCTCGCCAACACTTCCAGCATTCAATTTGTTTTAGAATATCACACAAGTTTGCTTGAAACATTAATCATTAGAACTTCATAAAAATTCTAGGATTATCTGGGATTTATTTTGATACGCTTTAAGTTCTTTTTACATGTTTTCACTTTGTATTCTAGTCAAATACATTTTGTTGAAGTTTACAAAAACTTGTTGATTCTTGCTATTTTATGTTACTTATTTTAAGACAATAGTTACATAAAAATTTCTATTTTGGCTATAATGATCCACAGAAAATAACACACTTTTCATAATGCAGTAATTTGCAATATTGTATGCAGATAGTTCCAATCTTTCATAATTCAGTGCTACGGTATATTCTAGAACTGACCATTTTTGTGGAAAATGCCTTATCCTTGTGACAACTAAGGCAAAGTTTCTAATAATAGGAAAGATTTTGTAATGAAATTAAAATAGGGTTTACATATTTGATGTGTGACGCGTGCTTTTAATTAACTATCTGCATGTTTGAGAAATCAGAGTGAATTTTGCTTTTTTATGATCCTAGTCATTGTTAATACTGACCGCCATGAATAGCCTAATTTTGCTGAAAACTAGCGTTAACCCCTATAACAACAACTAGAGGCCGACCGAAATTTGGTTTCGGTTTCGGTTTCGGCGCCGAAAGTTGGCAAATGACCACTTTCGGCATAATTTCGGTTTCGGCCGAAGCCAGAAAGTTAGCTTTCGGTTTGCTTTCGGTTTCGGCCGAAACTGATATTGACTTTCGGTCATCATCTGAAGATCTATTTTAATTTTCAGAATGCAACGCTCTGTTTGTCGGCCGGTCAGTCGGCGCTAGGCAATTTGACATTTAGCGAAGTTCCCTTAATTCAGGTTCTGAATGATTACTTCTGTATTCGTTTTTAATTAGTGTGGCATTGCATCATGACCCAGGCCTGTTTAATAAATCTTGTGTTCGGCAACTTCGGTTTATCTTTCGGTTTCGGTTTCGGTTTCGGCCGAAGGTGTAGGTAAACTTTCGGTTTCGGCCGAAAGTCAATTTTTAACTTTCGGTCTGGTTTCGTTTTCGGCCGAAACCAGACATTTAGTTTCGGTCGGCCTCTAACAACAACAACAACAATCAGTGCTGTCTTAGTATCAGAACAGTCTAATCTAGTCTTGCTGATGCAGATTTAGTTAATAAAAATTTAATTTTAATATAGTCACTAGCAGGAAGGGTTTGCTTTCCTTTAATTAGAATCCATCACATATTTCTGCTGCATTAATATGATGTTTTGCTAACATGGAACAAATGGTATATTTGGTGAAATATCCTTTCATAAATTTGTTAATGAATATTCATACAGTGTGGTTATTAGTTATTTTTTACTTTATAAACTCTCCAAATGTCAAAGATGAACTTCATTGAAAATGAAAATTAATAAGTAACATCGAAAATTTAAGGTATCAGTATAAGATTAAGAAGTGTGTTTTAAGAACTAATTTTTTTTAATGAAAATTGAAAATGCAAAATTTTAAATCTCCTCAAAATATTGACTTTGAAAACATATTCAGAGTAAGAGCAAGTTTTAAAAAGCTTGTTCTAAGACAAAATTGTCAACACTCTTGATGATAGCACACATATAATATTGACATATGTTTTAACCACTATTAACCTCTTATTTGATAGTGTCATATCATTGATTATGTGTGTGTTTGTATGATTTTATTTCCCTTAGTTTACGTCCTAACCTCTCATGTGATAGTATATTTGTGTCTTTGTAAGTACAGTTTGAGTAATTTTCCACCTCATTTCATTGGATAGTAAATGTATTGATGTTGGAAAACATAATTGGGCGCTGGTCGTTTTAACAGTGTATTGGATAGTAAATGTGGGATAGTGGTGGTTCCAGCATTGTCTTTGTTGATATAGTGTGAGTGTTGGATATTAGACAAACTAGATGCTTGATAGTAAATGTTTGTTTGCTGGTCAGTCCCAAAGGAATGTTGATGCTGAACTGTGAGTGTTGGATGTCATGTCAGTAGTGATGAATAGTAAATAAATGGGGAATTTGTCACTCAAACGACTTATTAAATGGTCGATAACTAAGTGTTGTATACTATAATACTGTGTGATAATCGCTCCAAATGCCGTTTTGATGGGTCTGCAGTGACCGCAGCTTTGACGCATAATCGACGACAGATAGGACATTACAATTCCGCTGTATATACAGGGACAGACGCTGACCTGTGGCGTTGCTCCCGGGCCTCCTCTGGCAGCTATTTGCGTTCATTTTAATGTCATCTGATGCACAGTGGTTTAGGGCAAGACAGCGGGATCGGTCTTGTTTTGTCTTTTCAAACTCAATGGATTGAGGTGAAATATCATTGGAGATGGCACTGACTAAGTTTCTGAAGTTGTCCAACATTTTAAGTTGAGTAACATTTTAAAAGCCGTGTCGTGTGCGCGGTAGTGACTACATTTCTTTTCTTTAATTTATAAAAGCTTATTCGAGTTAAATACATTAAGAGTAAGTGCAAAGCCACGACATCTATTTGGACTTGAACGGTTTCAATTTAAAGTTTTAACAGTCATTATACATTTTCTTAAAGTCACTTTTTTAGTATCTGGAAAGTAAAATTTAATCTACAGGACTTGCCGAACGACACAACTTCTTGACTAATTTTGATTGACTCTGTCGAATCAGTGTAGATGGTATTGGATGATATTGACTGTCTAGTCGATGTAGATTGTATTTGCTGATCTTGTATCTGTCTAGTATGTGTGGATGGTATTGGCTGATGTTGACTGTCAACTAGATGTAGATGGTTTTTGCTGATCTTGTATCTGTCTAGTTTATGTGGATGGTATTGACTGATCTTGAGTGTCTAGTCGATTTGGATGGTATTGGCTGATATTGAGTGTCTAGTCGATTTGGATGGTATTGGCTGATCTTGAGTGTCTAGTCGATTTGGATAGTATTGGCTGATCTTGAGTGTCTAGTCGATTTGGATGGTATTGGCTGATCTTGACTGTCTAGTCGATTTGGATGGTATTGGCTGATTTTGACTGTCTAGTCGATTTGGATGGTATTGGCTGATCTTGAGTGTCTAGTCGATTTGGATGGTATTGGCTGATCTTGAGTGTCTAGTCGATTTGGATGGTATTGGCTGATCTTGACTGTCTAGTCGATTTGGATGGTATTGGCTGATCTTGAGTGTCTAGTCGATTTGGATGGTATTGGCTGATCTTGAGTGTCTAGTCGATTTGGATGGTATTGGCTGATCTTGAGTGTCTAGTCGATTTGGATGGTATTTGCTGATCTTGACTGTCTAGTCGATTTGGATGGTATTGGCTGATCTTGACTGTCTAGTCGATTTGGATGGTATTGGCTGATCTTGACAGTCTAGTCGATTTGGATTGTATTGTCTGATCTTGACAGTCTAGTCGATTTGGATGGTATTGGCTGATCTTGACTGCCTAATCGAAGTAAACGATATTGGCTCTGGATCTTTTGTGTCATTTTAAAAGTTGACGGAATAATTTTGATAATGGTTATCTGTAACATACCGGGGCGTGACCTGTTTTGTCAGAAACCATGCAATGGGAGCATACGTGATTTACAAACATGCATATAGGTAGGAGTCACTGTATAGTTTATGCCTCTTCATGCTTGCTTATCTGTCTATCTGTCTTAATATCTTCTTTCCTTTTCTATATTGACCCCACCATGTTTGGTCGGTGTGCAGTGCAGTCCTGCAGATGATGTCACTAATGAGAGAGAGAGAGAGAGAGAGAGAGAGAGACAGAGACAGAGACAGAGACAGAGAGAGAGAGACAGACAGAGGTAACTACTTTGCTCAATGAGCACCACCAACATGAGCTGCCTTTGGGTAAAGATATATCAAATAGTATTGCTACATTATTCTCTTTATATTTTATTTTATTCAGTAAAAAGATCAAAGCATGTAAATACTAATTGAGAAATACTCTACATTCCTTGTGTTCAGTTTTTTGTGCTACTAGAAGGTTCATATAGCACGGGATCACAAAATAATTATTACACACGCATGCATGTATGTATGTATGTATGTATGTATGTATGTATGTATGTATGTATGTATGTATGTATGTATGTATGTATGTATGTATGTATGATTGTGATATCTGGTCCATTTAAACAATAATGTAACAAAATAATTAAGTATTCATCGCTACTTCTAACCACATGATCCTTACGATAATGAGAGTATATGTTTCTGCTTTAAATTTAAATTAATTTCTTAAGTTTAGTAATGTGTAAGTTATAGATTCATCTAAATTAAACTGATTAATAATGAGGGACTCTTCCAGATTACACTGAGAAGCACGCCGTGTTTGTACATGCATACTGTAGGTTTGCTGTTTGACATTAACTGAGAAGCATTGGTGCTTGACTCGAAATGTTCACTCTAGGCAGTAAAACGGGACATCTGGTAACGTTAGCTCTGTTCGTACGTCTCGTGATGCGCGTGCAATTTTTGCTTAATGTAGGTTTGTAGCTTAGTTGTATTAATAAAAAAAACTCCTTCTAATTACATTGTTTGCAATGAACAATTCAGCTAAAGAAAGGTGTGTTTTATCGAGCACGTAGTCTTAGAGTATAAAACGTATTTTTGGACAATAATATTTTGGTTTTCACCATCTGATTTGGTAAGTTAAATATTATTATATATTATACTTGTTCACATGCGATACCATTTTGTACAGCCGAAATAGCTACAACAGTTTAGGAATATTGTAATTTGTCTCAAATTTCAAACATAAGTAGGCCTTTTCTGATGAATGCTTTATGAAGAAATAGAACTAGGCATGTCATAGATTATTTTAATATTTGACATTTGATAACGTTTAATTAGTTTCAAATTCTAGAGGTCAAATACCTTTTTTTCGAATACTAGAGGTCGTGGGTTCGATACCCGGTCGAGTAATACCGAAAACTTACAAAAAAGGTACTTACAGCTGCCTCGCTTGGCGCTCAGCATTAAGAGGGTAATGTTTAGACTGGTCCTTTTTCAGTTTTCTATGCATTTAAAAAAAGTGATACCACAGAAGATCCCAAGTCATAATTGGATTTCACTCTATTTAATTTGTGTAGACTAGTATAGATTTTGCAAAAATAAAATCATACATAAACGAGCATCCTCTGATCTTTTCTTATTTATCTAAATATATTATAAATATTGAACTTGTGTCTGCCAGTTTTGTTTCTTAAATTATGACCTTTTCATTTAAAAATCATTTTGTCCTAGTTTGAGGAATTGTATGTATTAGTAACATATACCTCTCAGTCCATACATCTTTTAATTTCATTTTAAAGTATAAGGAACAATCACATGCATCTATGTAGATAATATCATTAATGTTGATAATATCATGAATGCCTTTTTTCGTGCCATTCATTCATACAATATTTTTGTAAACAATAACACGTTGATTTTTTATTTTTTTTTTTGCTTTATCGGTCAAACATTGCCAATCGAATTAGTAAGAAATCAGATTTGGCAATGATTGAAATAGGTGTATGAATTCAGATTTAACTGTAGAATTTGATTATGGTCATTTTTTTATATTTATTTTCACACCTTTATTAGTAGATTATGTCTTTATTGTACTGCATGAATTTCAATCCTAAACATTGATTAGACTTGAAAAATGCAAAGCTTGAATTTTAAAATGCCCTTTGTCAAAAAATCGCTAAATGAAGTAGGATGTAGCATCTTATCACTCAAATTTAAGGTCTGAAAACGTGCATTTTCTGTATTAAAGCATTAAAGAATAGTCTGCTTAGGGTCTGATACTTTCCTGGCCATTCATAAACAGACACTTTTCATTAAATCTTACTAGTTTGCAATGGTTCGCAGGACGTTCTGACCCAACTAATAGTCCATTAGAAGTCCACCACCATTTCTATTTTCCTGTTTAATTTAGCTCCCTGGTCCTAGAAAGCAAACACTATCCTATGCATAACTATTTAACAGGTATACGGATGCTGCCAAGACTTGGTAAAATCCAAATGCACTATTTGCATTATGTGATGCATTTGAACTACAAAAACATACAAGTATTTTAAGAATGGTAATAGCATTGTCTGTATTTCAGATCAGCATTTCATATTAAATGCATTGGAATAGGTCAAGGAACCAGACAAACTTTACCTGAGTACTTACCTTAGATGCTTTAAACTGAGCAATATTAGATATTTGAAACATCTAAATTATCAAGCTGTTGCTTTTTTTTTAAATGGCATCCAACAAGCGACATAAAATGAATGGGACAATAAACATCTTAAAAAACGTTTTTGATATTTTGTTTTAATTATGGAAAAATCAAATGCCTTATAGAGGTCTTGTTAGGGCTGGCAGGTCTGCATTTCGGGAAAAACTCGTACTTTCAAAGTTAAGGTCATGTGTATATGGCTTCAGCTTCATTTACCCATATGCTTTAACTAACATGTTTAAAGATAATTGGGTGTAAACTGGTAAAACGTGTTAGTACAGTTGTGCAAAAATCAGTTGCCTTAGATAAATGCATTTCGGAAATCCTATTTGTATGTTGTTTGTGGATGAGTTAAATTGATAACTCTAAAACAAATATTTGGCCTGATAAAGTTATTGACCTTGGTAAGATTAGGCTAAGATTTGTATTTGTTTCAGTGACGTATACATGTTTTGCAAACAGAAATATACTTTATGAAATTTAACATTAATTTTATCAGTTTGTAGTTGAGTGTTGAACTGTACCTATTGTTCATGATGATAACCTGAGAATGAGAATACCTTGTTATGATTCCCAATAATTCCCATCAGAAATGACATTTTGCTAGATAGCACAAAGTAGCATGCATGATTTGATATTTTATATCGCATTCTGGTCCGCTGCCTCATTGGACGCATGGTAAAGTCACTAACCTACTATATCCTTGGCATTCGATAGTTATATACATTAAAAGTGTCATTAATACCAACAAAGCTATATATTGATATGGTTGTTTTTTCTTCCTATTTTTTAGATAGTTCTTGATGCAGTGTTGCTATTTGCCAGTGTTGTATACGAGCTCAAAGCATAATACTTTGAGACCAACAATGATTCTCTTGAGGAGTTATTTATTATTCGTGCCACAGTGGTATCGTCAGCCAGGTTGTTACAAGATAAATGGCAAAGAGGAGAGCAGCTGAGGTATGTATTTTGCTCAAATTAGTATTGAAAATATGATGATAGTAAATGTAAAGGTCTGGGATGTATCCGTGCTGTTTTTACCAGTGTCCTGTGCCGAAGTTTTGGCCTGACAAATGGGGTCTATGGCATTTATCCATATTATGCAAGTTGTACAAAATATTTACTTTTATGTTTTCATTTCCATGATCAACATTTGTAATGCACAAAGGTCATAAGATCCAAAATCTTAACAAATGGTTATGTAATCATACTGTCTAATCTGGTGAATTATCAAACGTTTGATCATTTTATTAACATTTCCTCATGAAAGTAAAAAAATGAACATTGTCTTTATTTTCAGCAACACTGCTTTTTGTATATAATAAAAAAAAACTTTTAAATTTGCAAGCATTTTTATTCATGCATGTCGTTTTCCAAATTGTAGCTCATTGTATAACATCAAAGCAGGAGGATTTTGAAGACTTATTAATGAGTTACTGGAGTTAAGTGCAAATTTGTCTGACAGGTCTGATTTGTGTCATAACAAGCAAGAGTTTCAAAACAAAATTTGATATAGAAATTACATTATCTTGTTGTACAAATTACCAAATCAACTTTCATATGAAAATATTAGACTTTGCATGTTTTCCACTCTCTTGCAAACAGTTCAAACTATTTATCAGGAAATTTGTCCATAGATCTGCCCCTAGGTCCACCAATGGTGGTGGTATTCATGCATGCTTGTTGTGATGCATAAGGTCCAAGTTTATGTTGGCTGCCAGCTATGCTGTATCTGAAATGTACCACAATGTGTACCTCCCAGTCAGACTTATGATCCAGAAATGCACATGAGCAATAATGGATTTTTGACCAATAACAGATTTACACTGTTAACTGAATTAGACCACACATTATTCTGGGTACATAACAGTGAGTGAATATTGACATGTGGCATGTATAATTTTGAACATTACCTACAGAACCACATACAAATACACAAATACTGTAATTAGTGAAACCTATTTTTTTCTGATGAGGAAATTCTGAAAGACAGTGAGAGATTGAACATGACCACACTGAGTGAAGAAATAAATATTGTTTAGGATTGCTAGTGTAGCTACTATAAGCAAATAACTATTGGATAACCAGGTAGAATAGAACCATAATGTAAGCTGCTCCTTTATGAATGTCTGTTTTAAAAGTTATCCTAAGTTCAATTTCTTGTTGAAACAAACATTTTCAAATTGGATGTACTTTGTTTTGAAACTCCTGAGATTAATTGATTGAAAATAAGACAGTACAAAACATACAGTGGGTGGCATAGTTTGTGGGAACATTTAGTAAATTAATAAAACCATTATTGGTTGCAAAATAATTGCTCCAAACAAAAGATTTACTGTTTGAAATTGTTTATACACCTCCCAATATTTGATTAAATTTAGGATGAACTACTTATCAGACTTCATATAAATCAGCTTGTGTTCTTGTTATGAAATTAAAACAGCTGGATTTCATTTTTTAAAATTATAATTACCTTGTCAAACATGGATCAAATCGCTTTTGATAAATTTAACCATCTCATTAATTCTGATATCCCAAATGAAAAGACATACCTGTACTAAAAAGGCAAAATAATTACTGGTAATGTTATTTGTTATTGAAGAATAACCACAGAAGGCTTTATATACTATTTGTTTCATACAAGACATTAATACAACTAGGAAGGAGAGTAAAGAATACCCTGAGAGTACAATGTCCGTGAAATATAAACCCTAATGAATGTATGACGTAAACCAGCAATTGGTATGTATCAGATCTAATCCAGTGTGGAATATCTGATTACTTTTACTGTCCAGTGGTATTTCAAAGCTAATTAGATTAAGGCTTACACTACATCTCCCCTTCAGAGAAAATTAACACTAAAATAAAACGTGATCTGATGACAGCATTTCAAAACAAGCTACATCAACTTAATTTTTACAAGTTCAGTCTCTCAGGTAGTTTTGACAATCTTCCCAACTGTTTGAATTATCCGTTTTGAGTGGTTGGCACTGCTTTGCTTACTTCTGAGTCCGTCAAAGTATCCGATAATGTAGTATATGGGAATTAAATTTCTCCTATTATGCCATATCTCTTACTTGTCACTTACTACTATGTATGAATCAGGTGTAGATAACTCAGATTTAATAATCTCTGAAGAAACATTATCTTTAATCCATATTTTATTCCCTATCTGAAGATTTTTTCATATTTTGGGCATGATGTCGATGATCGTAATTTCTCTTTTGAGTTTGCTTTTGATAGTTTTATGATTTCCGATTTCTTCAGTTTTGACCATTTCATCTCTTTGATGCCATCAGCAAAGTAGTTTGTAATTTTCCTCCCCTTAAATAATTCGGCTGGGTTGTATCCATTTGGTAATGGTGTTGCACGATATGTCAAAATAGCTATGTAAGGATAATTTGCTTTTGTAAGCATTCGTTTGTTTAAACAGCTCTTTCAGCACTACCATAGCTCTATGGATATTCTTGACTACTTGTAATATGCCTTAATCCATAAGTTGTTGAAAATCTTTAAGTATTGCGGATGTGTATTGCAGACCATTATCTGAAAATAATACCTCTTGTGTACTGTGTCACGCAAAGATTGATTTGAGATGGTTGACAATAGCTTTTGAACCTGTGCCTTGCAACGTTGCTATTTCGATGTACCGCGAAACATCTTCATTCACCAAGATATATGTTTGACCATACAGTTCAAACAAGTCTGAAATAACTCTACAAGTCTGAAATAACTCTTTGCCAATGTCAGTGCTGAAATTCATTTTAATATCATTGGTTCAGCTTGATCTCTTTAGTTTTCGATACAATTTTGGCAAGACTTTACCAAGTGTTCAAACTGAATACTTAGTCCTTTCCACTATACTGATGTTTTGGTATGTTCATGGCATTTAATTATGCCTTGGTGACCATTGTGAATTCTCTAGGATTTCTTTTTGAAATGATTCTGGTACGACCAGGCATGTACCTTTTCATTAAAAGACCATTTTCAATTGTAAATTAACCTCTATCTGCCCATTATGATTGAAGTTTTCTGTCAATAGCACATTTCTCTGGCCACCCCTTTCCACAGAATTGTACAAGTTGTTTGCAAATCTAATCATTTCGATATTCAAACTATTCATTCAAGTCTAGTATTTGATGCAGTCAAATTACTAACCACAAAATCAACATAGTTTTTAGTTTCTGCCTGAAATTCTGTCACTCTCAAAGTGATAAGTTAAAGGTGCTTTTGGATAGAGCATCAATAGTTAATATATTTTTGCCAGCAACATGAACAAAAGTTGAATCTCATCAACGCATTCTAAAGCGTTGCTTTCTTGGGGGGAAGATCTCTCAAGATTTTTGTGCTCATAATAGTGGTACTAATGGCTCATGATCAGTTTCAAGTTGTGACCTAATAAAATGGCTATTGAATCTTTCACAACCCCAAGTGATTGCAAGGGCCTCATTTTCTAATTGAGCATATCATTGCATACGTCCTTACATACTTAGCAATGCAAATGCCATAATGAGTGATAATGTGCTTCTGCCAAAGCATCTAGTCCTGGACCAAATCAATATGCATCCGTAATTACAACTATTTAACTGTTTGGATCATAATGTGCTACAGTTGGTGAAGATAAAAATTCACTTTTCAGTGTTCAAAGTGACGCTGACCTCTTGAATTTATTTCATGACCAGTTCTAGTCTTTCGTCATGTTGTTGCTGCATTTCCCCAAAAACAAGAACATCGTTCATGTGAAAGAGCGTACCGTGATGTCGCTCTTGAGATTCTGACAACCTTAGGCATGGAATTGATTTAAAATGGAAGGCAATTAAAAAAACTACCAAAAGGAGTAATGAAACTTGTATGGCGGTGTGAATCTTCTGACAGGTTTATCTGCTGGAAGCCAAAGTTTGCAAAAATTTTGGTGAAAAACTTTGCACCTGCTAGTTTTGCAAGGGATTCTTTAACTGATGGTAGTGGGTGGTTGCCTTTTAGCAGATTCATTCAGTTAGATCCATGAAAATTCTTACTGTACCATTTGCTTTCAGAACAAAAACTACCATCTGTATCAATTCACTTCAAATAAGTATTATGCAATAGTTCCAGTGTAAAGTCAAGCATGTGTTTTCTTTGCAGATTTTACATTTCAAATATTACAATCAAGTCATATTTTCTCTTCTGTAGTAAACTGTATTGCAACTAAATCCAAATGTGGTAACTCTTTTATAATTTTCATTCATCAGCAGAAGTAATAATATAATGAACCAATAGTATCGTGGTAATAGGTACCCTGACCTTGTGTGAAATTATCATATACCATACTTTACCTAAAGACAATGATAGTATTTTGGCGTAGTACACAAACAAGACTTGAATGGTAAAGAACTGACTTTATTCAATGTTTATTAATAAATGAATCATCTTGTGTTATGATTGAAAATAAATCAAGAGAAAAAAAATCAAGATTTTGAGTATACTCCATTCTCTCTCCTTAGTCAGTTGATAATTAGCATAATCATACCTGGTGCCATTCTGTTCTGAAATTTCCATGAAAAATGTTTAAATTTAACATTCTTTTTACTGAAGAAAAAAATCTTTGTAGTGTGATATTATTTTATCACAACTATATTCACAGGTGATAAAACGGAAAATGGCTTTTCCACACTGCAGGTGATGTATCTTATGGGTTTTTTAAAAATGAAAATCAAGACATAATGTGATAAGGGAGAATTCCCAGATAAAAATCAATAAATACTAGATCAGGAGGTAGGCATGGAATGACCAAATAATAAAGGATTTTTTTTCTCCCACATTGAGCAGTTGACAGGTATGCATATTAAAAACACTGAACATAAACTGTTTTCTTATATCTAAGGAATTTGCATTTGACCTTGTTCTCAGTAAAAAAACATAGTCATTAAAACTGGTCTCTACCTTTTGCGCTAGTCTGCTAATAAAAAAATAAGCAGAGGAGCTCTGCCTATTCTCATTTCAGATGCAGATTTTGGAAATAACAAGAATTGTGAAGACTGTTGTCAGTGAACCCATTCTGCCGGACCTGCCAATGTCAGTGAAGATTACATTTATCGCAGGTAGTTTGGAGCACATGGAAGAAATTGGATCAGAAGCCAGAGAGGAGGTACTAAGGGATCTGTTAAATTTAAAGGGAGATTTCAGCTAGGATGAAAAGGGGCCATGTCTATTTTCAAAGCCATTTCCTCCAAATCATTTACCTCAAGTTTCTTTGTATGTGTTTGTTGTGTGTATACCTCAATGTATTTGACATTTTGTATGTTTGCTTAAATATATATATGACTGCCATAAATTTTAACATGTAAAGTTAAGCTGTCAATTTATCTGTTTGTCTGTTTCCAATTTGGCTTCTAACTTGGTCATCCACTTTGTGAAGGAAAGAAATCTATCATTCTTTTGAGTCATATGGTCAAGGTAAAAGATTTACCCAGGAAACTGGAAGTCATATGGTCAAGTTAAACAACTTATTGGAACACTAGTTCACAATTACCTCTAAAGGGCATCAAACAATGTGCACAACTGATCAGACAAGACTCCTTTCAAAATAGCATTCATTCCTTTTTATTTTGCACTATTTCTTCCTTATGCTCAAAGTGATGGTTATTCCAAACTGGTTAGGACTAGTTAGGGCCATCATTCCAGAGTCAGAAAAAGTTGGAACCATAGTCAAAAAGAAACAATACAATTTAAGGATGCACCAGTTCAAAATTCAAATTAAACAAGTGAGTTGTCATGCATTTTGGCATCAAAATATGCAATTGTTGATTTATTATTCAATCACAGGCATTAAATGTTAACATTTTGGCATGGATCCAGATCTTTTAACAAGAGAAAATTTATAAGGTTAGCATTGTCTTTCAAATCTCTAGAAAAAGTCTTTGGCCTTTGTTTTTTATATTTTGTAGCATACAATCCTGTACATATTTTGATTATACATACTTTGAATTAAAAATGGCATGAATTATTGGACTTCATTTAGGTCTTGCAAACAATGCTTTCTAGATAAAACTGGTGTGTATTTTGGCATTCATTAAGATTCTTAACTCTGGATTTTAGTCACCATTACAAGGATATTCATCAACTGATATAACTGTAAAAGGTGAGATTCAACACTTGCTCTTGGAATCTATACCTTGTTGACAAATGTATTGGAAATGATGATGTCAAGGTCAAAAGGACATATAACACTGTTTATGTAATCATCCACATGGTGAAATTTATTAATGGCAAGGTCACACAGAAGGCATTATTTTATTGTAATCATTGATTTGATCCATTGTATTATTTATGTCTTTTATCCTAAAAGGTGTGTGTACATGTATATGTTTATCTTTTTGTCTTTGTATTATATGGATTTATAAGGTATTGCTTGAGACTAGATTGAACTTGCATTTTCATTGTAATAATTAAAAGTATACACAATTGTTTTGAATACTCTGGTTTTGGTCACAATTTTTTTATGTCTGATTTACTGAGATTCTGTAAATTTTCTTCATATTTAGACATGCTCATTTTCTTGTTTATTCTGTATATTTATAATATTTAAGCAACATTTAATGAGAATAAGTATTTGTTTTGTAGCTTGAGAGGAATTGTGCCAAACAATTCACTACTGAACACCATCTGATCTTTGCAATGAATTTATTACATGACAATAAAATTGATGTATTTTTCTGGTGCTTTTGCTTTGTTCAAGAGCCTTAAGTGTAGGAAGTCCCTATTACTTAATATACTCGTGTATAAGACAATATTTTTTTTTAAAAGCCTTGAAGAAGGGATCTCAGCTAATCCATGGGACAAGGTCGTAGCTTTAAATGTGTGTGAAGTTGACTATAATTAAATATTAAAGGTCTGCATGGTCACTAAATGTCATTGAAATGAACATCAAGGATTTTGAAAGTCATCTTGTTCATTGAATATTTGAGATTTTGCTTCCAAAGAAAAATTATTGTAAATTTTACTTTTAAGTCATTTATTTTACCTTGTGTGACTATATGTATTAAAATGGTTTGATTTTCCATCATATGACAATAATTCTACCATTAGGAATTAACCAGATATCAGGCATAGGTTGCAGGGGACAGTTTCATAAATTGGTCATTGTCAAATTTCGATGATGCAAATTTTTCACCATAGGTGAGAGTTTAAAAACGGCTCTGATGGCAACTATTTTGAATTGCATTAAGCTGTTTAAGCACAAAATTCTTCAAACTTGTGAGAAAAGAGTTTGTGTTTGCACTGTGAGCATCACTGGTGTCTAAAAAATTACCTTCAAACTTGTGTAAATTTGGGATTGAGGTGCATACTTTTTTTTGGTTAAATTTCATTACAATGTAGTTTGTATTATTCTCCTTTAACTCAATAACCCCTGGAGGTTTGTCATTTTCTTAAAAGATACGAGTAGGAAACACATTTTGATGGCGATTTCTGAATACATCCTGATACATAGACTTCCAAGAGATTTCCAGTGAACCTACTGCCTTGATGTGTTCGAAACATCATTTTTCATTGGTTATTTCACACATGAACTGAAGGGTAAAAGTTGAGAGTTCTTTTGTTTGCTTTTTGCCTTAATGGAATTATCATTTTTATATAATCTAGACTTTTTACTTCAAATGCCAAAATGTCTAAAATCTGGACACAGAAATCAGTATCCAACCACAGCCAAATTTTTCTGTTACAAAAGATTGGGTCCAAAATATTGTTTTTCTCTCTGTATTTTTTAGTGCAACTGAAAGTCCAGATTATTTGGTATCACTATAGAGCTACATTTGTCAACTTTTCTAAAATACCACCCACTTTAGTGTATCTTAAATTACCTTTGCCACATAGCTTGGAAGTAGGCTACTACCTCCTGATACATAAATGAAGCACCAGGGATTAACGTGTTAAAGTGATATAGTTAAAAAAAACTCAGAAAATTGTATGCTTACAAATAAAGTATTGCTTAAATCCAATGTTAAATGCAAATATGAATACTGGGAAACAGGGGGCATAAATCAAATAAAAGATCACACAAGTGACATTAGATAAATAGATAGATGATATGTTTCTTGCTTTGCTTCCACTTCTCGCTGATGAGCTCTCACTTCTCCCTGTTCTGTCCAAAATAAATCACTTCTCCCTAAAATGCAAGTCAAGCCTGACCAGTTTCTTGCAGGATATTAGTCTAATAACAGCATTTGAAAATGCAATCAGCCTGGTGTTTGGAGCTGACCTGTTATAGTTTAAAGGATTTGCTATTTTCCGCAAGAGGTGCTGGCCCAAATTCATCATAATCAGAAAGAAAATCTGGAACACAGTCTGGAAAAGGACTGATATTAAGTCTACCACCATTTTTCATACATGACTGCACTGTTTGCTATGCCTAGACCGTGTATATGTCTCTCCATATCTTCCAACATTGGACTTGGACCACACAAGAATGCTTTGACTTTCTTCTTGTTCATCCACAATAATGCTTGTTTTATGTCTTCACAATTAATTCTTCTGTCTACAAAAAAATATTTATGAATGAGGGAATTTAATGACATCAACAAAGCTGAATATTCCTTGCTTATTTGATCATGTGTTTATTACCATTGCACAGAAATCGCAAAAAGATCATAACTTTACAATTTTGAAGAATTTCTCATAACCAGTATGTCATGTTTATTATTCCCACTATGAAAACGAAGTCATATGGACAACATTCTTTTGCATACCAGGCCCAGCAACATGAATTGCCCATTGAAATTAGACACAAAGACAGTGATAATTTTCATGAGTGCTCTTAAAACTCAAAATGTTCGACTGCAAGAGCAAACTTAAAGACCTAATAATGTTTCATACCTTAAATATCTTCAGCATTTTTTGTTTTCTAATTTCATGGTGTTTTTTTTTTGTAGTCATATCAGTATATATGTTGTAAAGCATTTAGAGCTTCTAAAGATTAGGCGCTATACAAAATCCTCTTTATTATTCTTATTATTATTATTTATGTATGAGGTTTTACCCTACTTCCATGCTCTGTAACATCAACATAAATGTGTGGAAAAACAGAGAAGGAGAAGGAAGCAGTTCTGCAATATGGGCTTTATACTTATGTTAAAAAATAGGATGACAATAGAATATCAAAATGATGCAGCAAGCATTTTTAGAAGTGTCATCCTAAACTTAATTTTGATAGAGCATCTGCTAACAAAACATTCCTACAAATTTTGAAAGTTAAAACATGGAAACTCTTCTACAGAAAAAGTAGAAAACAGATTTTCCACTAGGTTACAAAGGATTCCACATTGTTGCCAATGGACAAACTTTTGACAGCTATGTCTTTTAAAACATTCCTACTATGTCTGATCAAAATTGGCTCAGTAACAAAAATTGAAGAAAAATGTACCTAATGGCTGCCAAAAAAATCACACTAGAAGCAAAGCCCTCCTGTCAAATGTTTTGATAGAACGTACCTTAAGAAACATTCCTACCAACAAATTTTAACATTTACTCAGCTGTTCTAGATAAAAAGTTAAAAGTAGCTTTTCTAACTTCTAATAGAAGCCACCCAAAATATAGTTTGATTGAGCAAATTCTGAGGAACATTCCTGTTAAATTTGATCCAAACTGTCCCACTGTTCATTTTTTTTTATAAAATGTTAAATATTAAAACAATGTTGACGGATGATGCAAAAATGGCACAGGATTATGCCATAAGCAAACCCCAAAGGCCAGGTGAACTAATAATGGCCCCACTTCTTAAGTACCACTAAAAATAGATGGATCAAAACTACCACCCAAAATCATTTATGCATCCCAAAGTTTAAATTCTTTGTTCTGAAACATTGAGGATGAACTTAGCATAACTTATAAAATCACTACACATTTTATATAGATTCAGAGGATCTGAAAAATACTGTACTTGGGACCCTGGGTCAACCAAAATGCCAGATATTGCTCAACAACAAAAAACAAATTTTGAGGAAATCATGACAACAAAAGGATTTACAAACCTGTATAAATTATTCCAGCCTAACTTGTAAAATAGATGCAATTACTGAAACCAAACAAAACCTTTATAAATGACTTCCCAGAAACTGTTCAACAGAAACTAACCTAAGTTTTTCAGGGACAGATCTGGAGATGGATTGCTGAGCTAGTAGTGGCCCACTCTAAAAATTAGACTGTTATAATTATACCAAAAAAAATGTTTAAAATACATAAGCTTCCAGTTGATCAACCCCTCCCATGGCACCTCTGGGAGTATACTATTCCTCAGACCTTGTGCCTATTAGTTGATTATCCCACTCCGCACACTTTTGGAAATGAGGGATTATAAAGTTATACAAATAATAACAACCTACCATTTAAATCTGCTGAAAATAATTTAACTACATAAAACTTTAAGTGACTAATTTCTAAGCAGAAAAAAATTTAATTGGTTGACAGGAATCTCAGGGACATATCTGGGGGTGAGTAGGGGGCAGAACTAGCATGTACCCATTTTATAAATTAGCATAAGAAAGAAAACAGAAACATTTCCTTGAGTTAAAGTTTTCATTACAGTTAAGATCATTACAGTTATGCAGTTATGCAGAATTAGCATTATGCCTCAGAAATGCTTACAATATAGAAGCTTTCTACTAGAGTTACATCCCACAGATTATTCTTAGTAATGAAGACCATTTGTGCTGGTGGATCAAAATCAATTATCAAATTTTTTAAGTGCTTCATGATATAATCTATGAAATTTTGTCTAATTATGTTTAGCAGTTTGTGAGGAGTCATTCAATACTTTTATTTGTTCCACTATTGGTAGCGATATTTTTGATGGTTGATAAGCATTATTTCTGTTAAATTATAAGGCGTTTATTCCAGGATACCTCCAACAAATCTGGACGAATTCTGTAAAAAGTTTTATCTATTCTGAAGTAATGGCAGATTGGCATCATCTATATAAATCTGGAAGGCATTCAAGCTGAGATGATTTCTGCTAAGTCTGCTTGAAATCAGTAAATTGGGTTTTGAGAATAAGTTTGAGTTTGAGAATAAGTTGATAATAACAACTATTGATGCCCAACAAAGCCAGATGCAGGACCATACAATAACCTTACTCAATCTTATGGCCAGCTGAGTAAACAAAATTTACTCAATTAAACAGGATCCATGACCATCCCAATAGTATAAGAGCATTAAAGGGCTTTGTACTTACAGATCACAATATTAAGCCTTACATGATACTTCTGAATTAAATCTAGGTTAACAGTTTCCTGATAATTAGTTGCCTAACATCAAGCAATTGCCCTAAAAGACAAACATTTAAATCATTCCACCATGCCTCAAGTTTATCGCCAGCAAACGACAGACATTTAAAAAAATACTGTACCATGTCAACAGTCAATCGAATCACAAATATTGAAATCTCCCTCATGGATTGTGTTGCATAACCTTACCAATGCAAACATATTCAGGCAGTAAGAATGACATAAATCTACCTGCATTTCCTTTCAAATGTATGGGATTAATCAAAGCATTCAGAATATCGGTAGCCATTTTTAAAACCTTCAAGCATGCCTCAACTTTCGTCACCTTATCAGTGCATATATGTTCAGGCAATGAGAATGGCATAATCCCTGCATTTTCATTGAAATTTCATGGATTAATCAAGTATTCAGAATACTTGTAGCCTAAAAGGTGCCAGTGATATAAAACATTAACAAGATTCTATGGAAAAACATCACTCCTGAGATATTGCTATTCATGGTCTTTTTGCTGTCATGAACTTGCCCTAGATAATTTTTAGTTTTCTTTTCTATATTTGTCATTTGTGAACATGTATTTAAAACATTATTGCAAGCATTAGTATGGTACTTTCTTTTTAAAATCATTTACTACTATTGCAGAAAGTACATACCAGAGGAAACAATGTCCAAGGGAGGTAAAAACTATTGGTTCAATCATTTCCATAAATCTGATTTGCTTCCCTTGACATACAATTTATTTGCAAGATGAGCTGCATCTATAATTTGTTACTTTTTTAGCAAAAAGGTAGTTATTATTATTATTACCAATACAAACTATATATGGCAAAAGAGGATGGCCTTTATGTCATGAGACACGGATGAAATCTCTCAAAGCTCAAAATAAAAATCTTACAATGAAATCCACTGTCTGTTCTCTGTTCTCGTGTTACATGGAACTGGCATCTGATATGAGAATATGTTTGCATGATCTCTAGTAGCTTCATCTGATTCAATAATGAGAGAAAAACTAAATTATAATATATTTGCATCATCATGTTTTAGTGAATCGTTAATCCTAGTATTAGCAGCAAACAATTTTAATAAATTTCACAATAAACATTTTTTTGGGAGATGGTTTTCATGACGGCATACAACAGCAAACCACTTTATTCCTTTACAAGGTGAATAACAAACAACAATTATCAGAAAGGAGGAATGCCAACCAAAAACATGCGATTTTCCAATAAAATTGAAACAAAACATAAATCATCAGCATTTCCTTTTATACAACACCATCTCCACCATCTTACCAGTTACCATATGTGCTTGCTTATAAGTCGAGTCTACGTGTAAACACCAAAGAGCTTGATCTGCTATCACATAATGTGCTGGCAGATCAATGTGTTGTTTGTTCAACTTATTACTCATAAAAAACTGCAGAGACATAAATCTACCACCAAATTATGTTACAGGACATTTGGATCTGTAGAGTTTGTGGGTGGGCTTGACATATAAGCAAGTACATATGGTAGCTTAAACATGTGTTTTTGCAAATTGGCATTTACCACAATCTAACCCTGGTTAACACCTCTGAAACCATATGTCAAATCACTCACTGGCAATGATCTGATAAATTAGGTCTTGTCATCAATCATCAAAATAATTTTTCCTTGCTAACTTTGCACACAAAAACTTCCATGCATGTTATTTTTTTGTAATATATACAACAGGTAAATAATAAAATATGCAAATAAACTAAACAAATACAAGAAAATAAATTAATACATAAAAACCTTTCATGCATGTTATTATTTTGTAATATATACAACAGGTAAATAATGAAATATGCAAATGAACTAAATAAACACAAAACAATCAATGAATACATAAAAATCTCAAATTGATCTTCATTTGGTTTATTTTTTCTTGATTTGCAAAGTTTCAGAAACTGCTCCCATCAAAGGAATTTAGTGTTTGAATTGCTTTATTTCTGAAAGAATTATGTCCCTTTTTCTGAGCAAGCACAAAAATGCACAAGCACGCACGCACACTGGTTTAAAGAAGTATTACAACAACATGATCAATTTTATTTATAATGATTTGAAATTCTGACATGCTGATAATCCCAACTGTTAAATAAACTTGCCTCCGGAAGAGGGAGGTCGTCGGTTCGATCCCCAGCCGAGTCATACCAAAGACTTACAAAAATGGTACTAACAGCTGCCTCGCTTGACGCTCAGCATAAAGAGGTTAGTGTTAGGACTGGTCGGCCTGGTGTCAGGATAATGTGACTGGGTGAGACATCATGCTATATGTCTGCGGCATGATGTCTCAGTGCTAGACATCACTATAAACTGCCTCACTGCAGACATCGTAGCGATATGACTGAAAAATTGTTAAAGCTACGTTAAAAATCCTAAACAAACAAACAAACAAATAAACTTGCTCGAAATTGTCATTTTGTATATCAATCAATCTCAAGATAACATAAAATCAAATATCCATGCTGTTTAACAACAATAATACCTAAGATATGACCTCCCTGAAAGACATTTGTTGTCAAAAACTTGATCTCATCAACAGCAATTCTATAGATTTGTTTAACATATTTCAGATTGCTTATTACCTTGAACAGAAGCTCTTGTATCTGTCTGGCACTGTAAAGTAAAAACACTCTCCCAGAGGTCTGGGAACTTGAGGCCAAATCTACCACATTATTCAATATGCTGTAAAGAGGGTTGATTCCTACTCCACCAGCAATTAACAACAAATCTTCCGACTCAATACTTGGGTTAGGGGTCCAGTAAAAATCTCCACCAACTCTCAGAGACACAGTATTTCCCACCTGACACTGTAAGCATATAACAAATAAAGTATAGTACTATTAATTTAACATTCATTATCCAGTTATTACTCTAACTGCCGAAAGTTATTCACATAAAGTGCAATTTTTGCATCTGATGAAAATATATACTTAGGATTTAATGCAAATAGTGAATTATTTTGTCGAAAATATACTTAGGATTTAATGCTGTGAAATAATTTATTTTGTGTGTATACAATGTTTTTTATGGTTTTGCCGGAAAAAATATTTGTGTCCTACTGTTTCATAAAATGATAACTGTTCACTGGGTCTCTATGTTCATGGTTTATAACAGTCACAAAATCCACAAAGACAAATACCCCAGGAATTCCACAAAACAAGTACACCACGAATTCTACACAAAAAACTAGTACCAAGTGAAATCCCCAAAAAATACCCCAAGAAATAAAACAAAAAACTAGTACCCAGTGAAATCCACAAAATGAAGAAGCCAACAAAATACACAAAAACAAGTACTTCATAAAATACACAAAAACAAGCACAGTGGGACCCCACTATAGCACGCTCCATTATTACGCGAATTTGGATATAAAGCAGTCATGGCATGGCTCCCGAAATTTCAGGTACTTAATTACAGGTATTTTTTCTCAAAAACCCAAAAAATCTTAAAGTATGGAAAATAAAATATGTAAAGATTTTTATTATCATTTTCGAGAAGAGATTGCTTATAAATTCGAATATAAGATGACTGTGGCTGAAATATCATATACATGTATTATTCTCATACTCTTCTTAAAAGTGCGAAAAAGAATGTGTAAAAAATTTATTATCATTTTGGGGAGGAATTCACACACAAATTTGAATATAAAATAATCGTTGTGCGGCTCCTAAACCTAAAAAATTTAACTAATTTCTTATAGTTTTGTGCCAAAATAAACATCGGAAATACAAACCAGTGGCTGGGCCTTTTGAGAACTTTGATCTTTGTTTATTGTTGAAATATGACAGCTCAAAAGTGTTAATATTATTATTACTGATCCTTGAGCAATGAAACCATCATGTCTACTTTGTGTTTGTCTTGAATGCATTCCATATACAAACATTGCTCTAATAATATCGAACATATGTTCTCTAAATTGCATACACAACTAAGCAACAGCCAATGTGGCGGTTGATAAAAGATTCTCATCAGAATTTATTAATCAATTAATTTAAGTACATTGCTCATCACTTGTTCAAATTAGGGGGCAACGATTAATAAAACATCAAAGAAACAAAAGCCACCAACATGTGCGCGTGGCTTGGCGGTGTTGTTTTATGCAATCTATTAACTAGTAAATAATGTCGTCCATTTCCGACAAATATACCCCCATTGTTTATTGACAATTATTCTTGCTGCAGTCTTTCAAATCAATAGGAGTAAAAGTGTTAATTAGTGGACATTTAGAATGGAAAATGGGAAATGGAAGCGTAAAGCTTTTACTGTTAAAGAAAAGATTGAAGCATTAGGACAGGATTAAGTCCGGTGTTAAACAATCACATGTAGCTAAAGATTTAGGTGTCCGTGAATCAACAGTTCGAAAGTGAAGATATCTTAAAGGGGTCTGATTAAATAACTGCCTGAAAGTGCATTGTGTATTACTTAAACTACACTTAATCAATTAAATCATAATTTATGCAGCTGAGTGGATTTTGGTGGATTAAGAGACTGAATGGAGAATTACAGACAGACAACTGACAAAACACAGACAGCTATATACTTAGCTACCTTGGTAGTTAAACAGACAGATTCAAGTGAATCTATTTCTACAAAGGACCAAAAACATATTCTTATATGGCTGCAGGTTACCTCACACAGTACACTGTAGTTCAAGGTAACCAAACAGGCTGTGAATGACATATACAGGGTAGGGAAATCTAAGGGAAACCAAAATAGTGATTACTGCATAATGTTTTCACTACATACAGTTGGCAGACTTATCAAGTTAAACAATAATCCAACAGTCATGAATTTAAAGTTACTAAACTATATTGGTGCATCCTGTCTTGTATAGTACCATGGATAAAAAAATTACTCATCCAGTAGGTCAACACCTCATACTCACCTGTGTATGTACCCAATGAGCAGGAGGGTGGATGCTATACTTCACTGCCAGGTCTAGAATCCCCTCCCTCTCTAACTTGCCTGGAGAGCTGCAAATGGAGAATCCACCCACTTTTTGAACATCAGGAATAAACATGTCCACCCTGCAATTTCAAAAGATGTATGATCAAACCATGATAATATATAAATGACATTCAAATCCAGAATCCATCCACTTTTAGAACACGTCCATTCCATCCCACACTGTAAATGTATGGTCCTTATTCCATTGTAAGCCTTGGAGGTGGGGGTGACCAGGATCATAAATGTGACAAGAGAGGGGCTTATTACTAGAGAAATCTTGTAGTAGACATAAAAAAACTAAACCTTCAGCTACTGATATTAACAAGCTGGATTTTATAACTGAAGTACTAGTTTTTGTCATTAATAAAAGTCATTATACTGTCTACATTAAGTTTTCTTGAAGACTGATGTTGGCATATGGTGATCTCTGATCAACAGATCAAGAAGAAACTGGAAAATCCATCATAAATCACCAACTGTGCATAGGCAAGGGCACATCCTTGAACAAGGTTGGCAATGAGCAAGTCTCACTAGCACCTCAGTAAAAGGGTTGTCATGTGGGAAAAGAAAGAGAATGCTGAATTTACAAGCTACAAGGTATTATGGTCAAACCAGTGTTTCCCTTTACCCTCATTTGCGCTTCAGAGACCCCCAATTTTTTTTTATTTGACCCCCAGTTTTGATACTAACATTTATTTTTACACAGTCTGACCCCCAGTTTTTACATCATGGCAACTTTTGACTCTCAGTCTTGGACCCCTAAGGGATACACTGGGTCAAACATTCACTGGAATTATACTTGGCACTGAACAAGTAGTGTAATAAAGTGGTAATGACTTAACTTGAAAGCAAGTGAGCTGGGCTGTTTAATGGCTGAATCCTCCTTTTACAATCACATCGGTAATAATTGTTAATACATGTAATGCACTTTTCTAATGAAGTTGTTCAATATTCCGTATAAATAAAATTTATTTTCAAAATGTGCAACATGTGAAAGATAGTTCCAACTGGTTTCAACATTCATCACATGTACATAAAAACATCTGTGTATTATGTCACTGCTTTTTGTTTTGTTGATTAGTCTGGGATGTTATGTAACAGCATACTGCCATGTCAGGAGTCATAGTAGCAGGGAACTAGACTAACTGTTGATACACCACCAAATAATATTAAATTTTTCAAAATGAAGCAGCATATTTTTCGTGAGACAATCATCTGTCAAATATTGATGTCGTGATTTCATTGGAAGTAATAGTGAAACTTCTTATCATCCTTCGATGATATCTCTGAGTGCTAGCACAGGAATTCTCTGAAACTCACTTGCCCACAATGGCCCATATCTGTGAAATCAAGCTGTTTATTTTATGAAGTGTTTCGCTTGCTTGCCTTGCTATCTATCTATCACAATTATAAATGAGTCAGTTAAATTAAGGTAGTCTATATTAAATACACAAAAACATTTATAACAGTGTTCAATTACTCACAAGACATAAGACTGGGGCTGCTAGATTTTAAGAAGTGTGGCTTTATTTGATTCAAAAGTAATAATGTGATAATACAAAGGAAGCCAGCTATAAATTCAATGCAACAACATAACATACTTCTGCAAGTCAGTTATCTAAACACAGTCAGGGCTGACACATTTTATGTTTAAATACACATTGCATTTATGATGATTACACTTAAGAGGAACTAAAAGACAGAATTAAGACACAAATTATTTGATTTGCATTTAAATTTTAATGTAATGCCTACAATAGGGGTAGGTGACATTTTAATTGATCGAAATCTTCTTGAATATCTTTAATTACAGTGTACTAAGAATGTCGTTTGAAAAGAAAATGTAACCAATTATCTGACTAATTTCAAAATGTTGATTAAAATTTCCAGGTCCAGTTTTTTACCATAAAAAAGCAATATATAAACATTTCAGTTAGCAATTTTTATCATGATTTTCTTCATAACTAGGGATCAATTTGGGGGTGGGGGTGGGAGGGTAATTTCTGGTTTACACAAAATGGGATCCACTCCTGACCCCAAGTTTTAAGCTGATTTGCAAATTATCAGGGCATGAGTTATCAAGGGACTGGTGTATACATATATGGAATTATAACATATAAAAGGAAAATTTCTTGAACATTTGCTGTTTTCATCTATTTGCATACAAAAAATTGGGTATAAAAAAATGTTCCTGATTTGCAAGAAAAACTCCTGACCAAATTTTGAAACTTTCCTGATCTGTCCTAAGCTGACATCTGTTCTGTCACATGGTAAATTGGCATTCATTGGCCACAGATGAAGCAAGAGACCCGATTTCTCACCCATGTGACAGAAAAATCCAGCTGTTTTGCTAACCTTACGTTTTTTTATCTCAGTGTAGTCATCTCAGAATAACCATCTCAGTCAAGGTAATCACACGCTCAGAACTACGTTTTTTATATAAACTTGTTTTCTGCTGTGTCTGATGTAGTTGCTCTAAAATAAAACAACAACAACAACAAATATATAACAAAAACATAGTAACTTAAGGTGAATCCATCTTTGAGAACACACTGTACAAAACATTTCAATTGAGACAAATACACACATGCCCAATATTTCAAGGTTTTGATATTATGTTAGTTTGATCAAACCAGCATAGTCAAATTTATCCTATATGCAACAAAACTAGTTTTCAACACTTCGTGTGAAACACATTATATACTGTTAGCTACATTTGATGACGCTGACCTGAAAATTTACTGTGCTACAGAAAAGATAAAATTCTCAATGCTGTGTGAAATGAAATATGACAGAAAACACTGATCCATGCAAATAGCCTCCCAACTCTCTTAACAACTATGCAAAACCAAGCAACAGCCAGAAATATGTTATGACAAACATGCTCTATTCAAATTGAGTTAAGCATCACCATTGTGCCCCAAGTTGAATTAAAAATATACCTGCAATATTTATTGACAAAAAATGCACTTATCAGCCAGAATGAATCATTTATCCATCAACACACTAATCCATAAGCAAATTTCACTGCAGCACTTACCATATTTCCAAGACAGAAAAATAAATTTTCAAAAAATCTGTGAACTTGAAAGTGTAGCACATGGTTATCCACCAGGGTCCATATTTGGAGGGTCTTGCATACGGGGGGAAGGAATTCAAAATTGGAACTGATGAAATGAAACAGTTTCTGGTAATAAATGTTAATTATTTATTTTCAATTTCATAAAACATCCATATATAAAATGTGATAATACCTCATTACTATGTGATATTTTATTGTTATTTTTTTCTTGCTCATTCATATAAACTGTGTACTTTGGATGCAACGGTCACACCATACCCCACATTAACATATTTGTATTCAAGCGCCATATGTAAACTTTGTAATGTGAATACTATTGAAGTTATTTTTACTGTAAAGAAAATATTGGGTGAGAAAATATTCTACATTGGGGTTTGAACCTAAACAAGGAAATCCCAGTCGTGGTGGTAACATAATAACTCTCTCCACTCGGACAAGCCACTTGGGGAGACAAAATAATGTAACACCCTTTACTGAGATTTCCTTGTCTAGGTCCAAGTCCCAACATAGATTCTATATCACTTATCAGTTTATCATGCTGAAAATACAAATATAGGGTCCTTTCAAGTTATCTCAATTAAACCCTAGGACATACTTATCATCTGAGGGAGTGTGGTATAACATACACAGTCACCTGGTATATAAAACAGACTTTATATTGATATGGATGGTCTTAAGATGATTGGTGTTTGGGTGGATGTATGTAGGTGTGAACATCAGTTGCTGCCCTGAGCCCCAATCAGTAAATGATAGATGGCTTGGAAAGTGGTGAAAATTAGGAACTTAGAAAAATATGGGAATATGCTATTTCTTATTTAAAATGGTATTGTCATTCATTAAATAATAAAAACAAATTTTAAAAAAGAAACTTGAATTACCTTACCATTGTCCAGCTTTGAATTTCAGTCTTTTATCATTGATTTTCAGGGAAAGTCCCTTTACTGTCCTAGTCTCCTCTCTCATGTCTATCACTGTGGCAATGGAAACAACCTACAAATTATATACAGATTAACTTATGTTAACATGGTGTGTAAAATATAAAATGCTCTCTCGTGCTTCTCCACTGTACAAAGTCAAAGACCATGCAGGAGTTCTGAAATTAGCTTCCTGGACTTTGCTTGCTTTGCAGATAGTCCATCATTTCCAGAATCACAGCTGCATTTCAATATTTTGTCTTCAAAAATGAATCACACTTATTCACCATTCTAACTATAGTATGCTCATGTTTTACGTTTATATAAGGAGTGAAAATCCAAGTTCAAAGATGGCCTGAACATTCTCATTTGGAGCAATGATACAAAAGAACTTTTGTTCTTCAAAATGCATCTTCTTGATTTGTATAATTTTCAAAGGAATTCATTTGTTCCTCTTAACCTATGCAAATTAGCCTAACATAATCTTGCACAGCAGTCTTCAAAGAAGTCACCATAGCTTCAACCTAGCTATTCTGAGTCACATAAGTAATCTGTAAAATGGTGGTTGCTTATGTATGACCATCTTACATTTTAACTGTATCTGTGATGATTTGTTATATACATAATATTTACAATGACAGTTTTACAGCAGGAGTGTTTACTGCTTACATTTCAAAGTACTTGTCTTTCTTTCTGATTATTTATTACTAAACCACTCTGGTGGCCTAGTGGTTAGAGCGTCTGCCACAAGAGCTAGAGGTCGTGGGTTTGATCCTGAAAACTGAAACAAAACACATAGGTGGAACGATAAAACTCTCAATTCATTTGCAGTTCATCATTATTGTAAAATATTGGACAATTACTGACACAACAGCCGAACATTCCAGTAAGACATACCAAATGTTTTAGGTTGGCAACTAACGAATGTGAATACACTAGCTGCACATGCTAAAGACAAATCTTAATCACAAAAAGTCACAGCTATCATTTATGACAATGCCAGTTTTATCGTTCATGGCTTGCATCGATACAATGTTGTGTCAAAAAAGGAATATTAAACATGGCATTGGTGTTTGATCTGCAATATATTGTACCCACCATGACATGACACCATGACATGACACCATGACATGAAATTATCGCAAATATTGATCTAAAAGTCAGAGGCAGTGTATCCCCTAAAGGTGAAAGACTGAGAGTAAAAAATCCTCTTGGCATCAGAATTGGGGGTCAGACTGAGTAATAAAAAAAAAACTTTAGCATCAAAACTGTGGCCTGAAAACAAATCGTATTTGCCAAAGTGCAAAGAACAGAATCTGCATAGAATGGCTGGATCTCAAAGCCTGATTAAAACAGATCTCTAACATAATGGAGATCTGACAGATGCCAATAAAAGTTCATGTTTTGTGACCTTTTGGAATTTCTGCTCTATCGCATCATGTCCCAATCAGTCATATTATCCTGAACCAGTCATAACACTAACCTCTTAATACTGAGCACCAAGCGAGGAAGCTGTAAGTATCATTTGATAAGTATTTGGTATTACTTGGCCCGGGTTTGAACCCATGACCTAGACCATTATAAGCAATCAATATATATACATGTGTGTGTGCATGTGTGTATAGATATATATATATATATAAATAAAGCATTAGAGCAATCAAGTAAGAATTAGAAATCTGTTTATGGGCATGTATTGTGAAAGGATTTGGGGGTGTAGCTGGCTTATTATGTAACAGAAGCTAACAAGGTATGTTGGAATACTCATCAACTCTTAGTAATACATGCATGAATTTCATCCTGTGACAAGCGCAACTCTTCAGTCAGTTTTTGGATCTTTTTCTGTGAAAAATGCAAAATTTCACACAAACATTGTGTTACCCTCTTTGAAAAAGGTAATTATTATTATCATCATTATTACGAAAATAAAGGAAATTAAAAGATCTTTGAACAATATCTAAGATATACAAGGTCTTTTTTAAAGTCAGGATCACTGGTGTAGAAAATCTGAGTTCTTTTTTCTTAAAAAAAATCAAATCCAATCTAAATTAACTAAAATTTTGTATCATTATGTATTATTCTCTATCACATTGTACATCAGTATTGACAATATGTATGAATATTATTTTTCCTCTTGCATATACAATATTCCTCTTGGTGTTAGAAGAATCAGCAAACCTTTTACACAAACCCATATTTTAGTCACTAAGCCCCAATCCTCTCTGTAAGCATGATGAGGCTGTACCCTACTTCCAAGCTCTGAAGCATCAAGGTCATTTAAGATACACCAAAGCTGGTGGTATTATAATACAGCAGGCAGATGTAGCTCTACAATTGTACCAAACAATCTTGATTTCTACAAACATTACAAAATGCTTAATGGAAAGCAGATCTTTTGAGACCCAATTTGTTAATACCAGTACCCAATCATTGCCTGTTGTCGGAATCAGACTTTGATCATTTGGCCATGGCCTGAGGCAGACCAGTCTGAAATGCACACAGACAGGTGAACTTTGAAAATGTAGGATAAGTCTGGGATTGGGAGCAAGAAGTGACCAGGAATTGAAAATGATGGGCCCAATAAGCAAAAACAAAATAAACCTCCAAAATGCATTTCCTACCCCCATTTCAAAAATCTCTGGGGCTGAATGAGTAATGATTCTAGTTTACAGTTATTATGTACTTCTGAAAGAGAAAATGAAAGGGACCTAGCAGTCCTTTTATAGGTGCTTTTATTGTTTTTGTAGAGTTTAATGCCATTTTTCAGCACACGATAGACTATACATGGTGGCCAGTATTATTGGTGGAGGAAGAACCCGGGATAACCCCCGGAAAGAACCACCGACCCACAAGAATTTTATAAGTGCACATATTGAGCAAGATGTATATTCTATACCCCAAATTACACCCATCAATCATATACCAAAATTATGAGAACTGAAACGTTTTTGACAATACCTAACATATACAAGGACCTTTTTCTAAACAGCCAGGATTACCAATGATGAAAATCTGGCAAATTATTTTTTTTCTTTGACAATCAATCTCATGCATATTGTGAAACTGTAACATAACCGTAACAAGAGTCTCATGACCCACATGGACTTGATACTGCTTACCTGGCTTACATAACAGTTGTAATTTATACTTATGTATACTGTATCAGAAATGTTATGTCATTCTCATTTTACCTATTTTAATATATCCTGATAAATCTTCTTTAAAACAGAAACGTCTGTAATGATATAAGCATATATCCCAGGTTTTATTAACATTTCATCTGAAATATGGCTTCCAGAGTGGTAAAAAAGTCAGCTAATCAGATGCAAGATATGCATGTTTCATGTTCTGTACCAAACTCATCCAACCGCTCCAGTGGCCTAGTGGTTAGACCATCTGCCGTGAAAGTAGGATGTTTTGGGTTCTATCCCCGGCTGAGTCATACCAAAGACTTACAAAAATGTCCTTAACAGCTGCCTCAATTGACGCTCAGCATTAAAAGGTTAGCATTAGTGTCAGGACTGGTCGGCCTGGTGTCAGGATAATGTGACTGGGTGGAACATCATGCTCCATGTCTGCGGCATGATGCCCCAGTGCTAGACATCACCATAAACTGCCTCACTGCAGACATCAAAGCGATATGACTGAAAAATTGTTAAAGATACGTTAAAAATCCTAATCAAACAAACAAAACTAGAAAAACTCATCCAAGATTTGTATTATATAAACCCATATTCCAAGTCTGATCCAAATCAGATTTACAAACATAACTCTGAGTGATAAGAAGCAATTGTTGGAGAACAGACAAAATAATAATGGTGACTAATAATGAATATATACCTGACACATGCAGGGCCTTATTGCCATAAGAATTTAATGTTTTGTACAAGTTACAAAAATGTTAATTCCCTCTCAAAATGTACAATTTGTCCCCAGCTAACAGGCAATTTTTTTCCAGGCCTGACTCAAACCCTGTACCATCACCAGGACCTCTGAGAAAATGCCATTATTTCCCATCATGATCCAGATCAATATTGAAGGTTTGTAAGTTTGAAGGCCTCTGTGACCACTGCAACTGAGGCATAGAATAAAACATTAAATGTCTTAGACTAGACTTGTGAACTTATTTTAATGATTTTAATTATTGAAAGTATATGTGACCCATGACTCGTGTCGTGTACCAATATCCGTGTTTGTCATGAGTGAGTGAGCGATTGATTGATGTGCATGATTCGCATGCTTCATGAGTATTAAAATCAATTCCCCACCACACTAACAAAAAGCTTCTTGCATTCCTACTCTAGTTCTTGACACAGACAACACCTTGAGCAGTACAAGTCATGAAGATGAAGAGCATGGATTGAATATAATTTGGAAACATACCATTCTAGTCTGGTTTATTTCGTACCATTTCATCTCGCAATAAATCCCACAATCGATAAGTGAGTATTATCATTTCAACCTTAAATGAGACAGAGCTCACATACAGAAGCATTTCAAGGCTGGTCATAAACCAACAGAACCTTGAATTCAAACAAGTAATAATTGTATTCCATCTATTTGATCAAGCATGTATTCTGAAGAACTAAGCCACCTAGTTACTTATTTAAAAAAAAATTAAAATTTAAGTTTCAAAAAGTTCATTACTTTAAGAAATACTACCGGTACTAGCAATAACATAAATTTTGCAAAGCAGCTACAATCAGCTCTAACTTACAAATAAATTTATTGAGTTTCACTTCCCATGTAACAACCACTTTTGGACATGTGAATTTCACAAAAATTTTCAATATCCAGTCCTGTGATTAAATGCAATATGATTACTCATTACTCTCTGGCCCCGAGTGGTCTAAAGTACCCTCTGTTACGGATTACTGCCATCTCACCTCTGTGTGGGTACGAGTCTCAGATTCGGTCAATGTGGGTATGTGAAAAAGCTTGCCAGTAGCTTCTTGTGGTTCGGTGGTTCTTTCTGGGGATTTTCCCGGGTTCTTCCTCCACCATTAATATTTGCCGCCATGTATAGCCTATCATGTGCTGAAAAATGGTGTTAAACCCTACAACAACAACAACAACAACTCATTACTCTCTGGTCTTATCTTTAGAGAAATATGTAATGAAAGAAAGGGGTATACTGCTAAGCAAATCCTACTATAATGCTAATACAACAGCTAATAATTACTTTATTATCAGATGGTGGAACAGCCAAAATAATTTAAACAGAATAGTGATCTCTCCTTGTACACATTTTCCTTGTCACTTAAGTGTGTGTGTGTAAGAGAGAGAGAGAGAGAGAGAGAGAGAGAGAGAGAGAGAGAGAGAGAGAGAGAGAAAGAGAGAGAGATTTAATGTGCCTTTAAAAATTGTCCAGTCATATTGCTAAGAATAAGATATCATTAATATCTGCAGTGTGACAGTTTATAGTGATGTCTAGCACTGGGGCATCATGTCACAGACATGTAGCATCATGTTCAACCCAGTCATATTATCCTGACACCAAGCTGACCAATCCTAACACTAAGAGCTGAGTGCTGAGCAATTTTGCTACTAGCATCATTTTTGGTATAAGTCTTTGGTAATACTCTGCCAATTCGAACCCATTACCTTCCACATCCAAGGCAGATGCTCTAACCACATAGTCCACTAAAGCAGTTAAATAATTGTATTCTTCACTCACATCTTCTCTTGTGTTGCAAGCAGTTCTGTCCATATGGTCTCCTCTGGCAGCCATGATGTTTATGAAAAATCTGAAATGCAAATAATGATCTAATAAATATTCTAAAGAAATAAACATCTAAACAGTCCTTGAATTGCCCAAACTATTCACAACTTAAAAGAATAATATACCAGGAAGATAAACAGTCAGTAGTACATGTTTTATCACTCCTGCGGTCTCTGTGCATATATCAAAGAGAAAATTTAACAAGAATTTCAAATACATGTGACTGTATAGTGACATTTTCAAATATTTTTTAAAACTAAACTTTGTGTATGCTATGAGATTTGCTATGAGATTTGGAATACTATATATTCAGTAAGTGTATGAGCATAAGACAATATCAATATGAGTCAGAGATGGAAGACAATAGGAGTATGAGTTTAAGACAATACAACTAGTGAGTACAAGACACAATATAAGACAATATCAATATCAGTCAGAAATGGAAGACAATATGATTATGAGTTTAAGACAATACAAGTAAATGAGTTTAAGACAATATCAATACAAGTCAGAGATGGAAGATGATATATGTACAAGCACCTCAGCTGAGAATAAAACTTTATAAACAAAAGAATTAAAACTGCAGAGAGACTAATTTTTCCTCATACAAATCCATGAGTTTCAATATATTTTCAATATTCATTCAGAAATTAATATTCCATGAAACACAGAAACATTTCCTTTACACAAGCAAAGAATGTAGATGTCTCCCACTGCAAAAAAATTATGTGATGTCATGCATTATTCATCCTGTGTTTGTGTGACTCCCATACTTTGGTAGGACCTTTAGTCATCAAATGAAAAGGACAATTTGGGGTTGGGTATAAAGTTATTAGTATTACTCATATTTTTTGTTCAGGTAAATTTTTACGCTTAGTATATATTTTCATCACACATTTCAAACTAATATGTCAATGGCAGTTTCAGTTCTTTGCGATAAAATTACCAATATCATCTACTAATACTAAGATTAATTGTTTTCATGCTATGGTTTTGCCAAAAGTTTGGAAATTCTGAGGTTACTCTCATTTGTCTGGCTCTGGATAATTTTATACCGAATTGTTCTGCCCTGGTTCTTTGTATGTATTTTTACTTAAATAACTGAAGAAAAACAAACACAGACCAACATGTAGTTTTCTATCTTTTTGTCTGACAGCAATCAGTAAAACAATTAACTACTTGCTGGTCTAAAATGAGGGTAAGGTTTTTTTTTTTTTTATAAAACAAAAGTCAACATGTACATGTACCAGATATTAGGACGAGAAATTAAACATTTTTCAGATGAAAACAATGCAAACTTGCCAAAATCAAAGGAAATTCATACAATCCAAAATACTATTTTGTTTGCATTCTACCTTACGAAAGTCTGCAAGGTGCGCTTTTGTTTAGTTAAAATTGTATTTTGAAAATGCGCTGGTTATCCATATTACTATCACAGGGGCTCGTATCGTTGCATACAATCGACCGGTCATACATGTACTATATATATAACGATACGAGCCCCTGTGGTTACTATGAGAGAGCACAGGGGTTCGTTACAAAGAAACAAGTTATATTGTTAAATATTCGACTCCACGTCCCTTGATTCATGGGCGGATACTCCTAAGTTTATTTGTAACGAACCCATGAGAGAGAGAGAGAGAGAGAGAGAGAGAGAGAGAGAGAGAGAGAGGGAGAGAGAGAGAGACCTTTTAAGGTCGGTAAATAAACAGCTGCGTAATTCAGACGGTAAATGTTGTCTTATGAAACAGAGACAGTGCATGTTTACAATGTTTTCACTGAAGTTTAAAAACAACGTCCTTTCTTATCTTCCAATTTCACGTCTGCTACTCGACTTGATCTGGAAGCGGCGTTTAATCCAAGTATTTGAAGGGCCTTTTGTGCAAAACGGGATATAGTGAAAAACGGCAACCAGTCTAAGTTTAGTGAACATTAAATTGAGTAGGAGTCTGACTTGCCAAAATTAGTTGATAATGAAAATAAAGTTTAATAAAAAGTATCTTTTGAGAGCGTGTCATACTTTAAATTCAGAAATTAGTGACACTGTTTTGGTGACGGAATTTTATTCCTTTTAAAGACCTGAGCATGCAATATCGTGACCGAAATTAGCTGAAGACTCATTCGTACAGAATTTAAAACACGTTTCAAATACGTGTTATTCCCCAAAACTCATATTGTTTTCTCTCTAGTGAGAAGCTTGCATCAGAGATATGTCTGTACTAATAAATACATGTCTGATCATGGGCTGTAAGATATTTAAAGATAGTAAAATTTTAAAAGAATGATATTTCCATGTGTTTACTTTGGGATATGTTTAGTACTGTGATAGTTTTCAACACCATGTCATCTGTGAATAATTTGTTTCAATGGGGTGATAGAAAGGGCACTCCAAGGATAGTTTATACTTCTGGAAGAGTCACGGATGTTAGGTGAAGCTGTTGCATTTGCAACCTGTACAATAGAGCTAATGGTGGCATATACACCTTTGACGCATTGAGGCTGCAATTTTTTTATTTTTTATTATTTTTTAAATTTTTTTTTACAAGTCGAAGTTGTAGAAATTGTGCATTCTCTAAAACATCCAATGAAATGGCGGTGCATATGTGAAGTAAAGCCAAGCTGAATATTGTATAACCATAATTACACCCATTAATCATACACCAAACTAAAGAGAATTAAAAGTTCTTTTAAAATCGTTTAACATTACAAAGTGTTTTATATAGCCAGGAGGGAAACCTAGAATAGTCTTTTAATACCTGCATATGCAAATTACGAAACTGAAAAACTATATGTAAAATAGACTTGCCGTCTGATGAGAGAGAGAGAGAGAGAGAGAGAGAGAGAGAGAGAGAGAGAGAGAGAGAGAGAGAGAGAGAGAGCGGGGGTGGGGGGTGGGGTGTTGTCAGCCGATAATAACGTGCCGGGAACCAGGCTAGAATCTAGGATTAACCTCGAAGTTGCAAAAATGATATAACGGTACCAATTGTACAACGGCAGCGGCAGGTGGGAGGAGCATAAGGTGTAGTGAACATATCATTCAGAAATAAACAACAACACTAGCTGTGATTGGTGCATTATGTAAGAGTTGTACTGTCTGTAAAGCTTTTTTATATAAAAAAAAAATATGCCTCTTGGTAACTTGTGAGATTATGTTCATTCATATCTAGATCATATTTTATATTATTTTTTTTAATGAGGTACACGTGGCTGAACATGTCTTTGTTGTGACTAGATAAGTCTTACACCTGTCTAGTTCCAGCAGAGTTATCTCTCTAAATGCAATATATTACCTGGCTTTGTCCTTGTTAAATTGACAATCTTAAATTGTTCTTTATGACAGTGTGTGACGTGGATTCTGAGGTAGGATAGAAAGTATATTTATTTCACAAAACATTAGCATTGAGGTATATGGATAAAAAAAAAAAACAACAATTGTTATGTTACAACAAGCAGAAAATATATTATTGTTTAACTTATTCATTTCTCTGATGCTATATTTACTTATATCATTGTTCTTCTTATTGCAGTGATGTGAACTGTTTTTACTTAACAATATTTAATATTGTTAATAGACAATATTTACTGTTGTGCATGTGTATTATTATTAAAATAATCTTATCCTGTCATGTTTGAAATTGTACTTCTTCCCACCCATTCAAACTGCTCAAGTCAAAATCATCAGTAACTCTAAATTGTATCTAAACTATATCATTGTCCTTTTTTTCTACAGAAATAACCATGGTCCTGATTTTTTCTACAAGCAGAATGATGATTCTTATTTCTTTTTCTACACTCAGAAGTATGGTCCTAATTGTTTCAATGTTCAAATGCAATGATCTACATAAACTGAAACCCACTATGTTTTTTTATATAAAAAATTACAATTGTAAAATGTTAATTTACACTAAAATGATCTTTACATAATGAAGCATTTTCAGACAATATGGCCAGTTCATAGTCTTTAGGAATCCAGAGCCATAAGAGTAAATATAATCAACAAGATCCTGATTCTCAAAGTTTTACTGGCTCTAAATATTTTGAAATTTGTGTCAGCAAGATATCGTATGGCTACTTACAATTCAGAAAATGCTAGTTGCAAAATATGATCTAGAAGTTTTCTGCTTGCAATATATTTCTTCAAATTTGATTCGTAAAAAATGGACATTGAAAATGGCAAGAATTTTGTTAGTTGAAATTATTACAACAGTCAAAATTCGGCTAGTATTGAAAAAAGTTAATTTCGAGCCCTGTCAGCATGTCCTTCATGTAGGTGAAAAACGAAAATGCAGTAATACGTTTTTTTTTTATTTGGTCCCATGGGATTTCGAGTTTGAAAATTTTCACTGTACATATAAACAAATTTTCACTGTACATATAAACAAATTTTCACTGTACATATAAACAAAGACAAAGATGGAGAAATAGTAAACATTCATACGATATACCGAACAATCGTCTTGTGTGCAA
Organism: Unio delphinus; assembly: GCA_029339505.1. Lineage (NCBI taxonomy): Eukaryota > Metazoa > Mollusca > Bivalvia > Unionida > Unionidae > Unio > Unio delphinus. The sequence goes on along the minus strand of JAQISU010000201.1, from coordinate 2,978,985 downwards.
AACATCTATCTATTTTGGTATATGATTTTGTTGTGGTTGATTTAACAATTTTAAAAACTGTTTTTGTCAAATACTGGCCGAATGGTGAACAAAGGTGAATGAGCTACTTAAAAACATCTGACTTCTAAGTTGCAGATACATTGTAAACTGTGTTATGTTAGTTTATTTTAGTATGTATGCAAACCCTTCCTCCCCTTAAACGCATATTTTAACTGGTCAACATACTTGGGAAATAACAAGAAATATCATATTTTATACAAATAAAAATGTCACATTTAAATCTCGGACGGAACGTAACATTTCACATAGTTCCTATTAGCCCGGTGTTTGGGCCAATCAGACCGAAATCTGAGCCAAATCGGCCCGTAATTTGGACCGAATAATCTTGGTCCGAATCAGCTTCGAAGAAGCCTGTTACTTTGTTTTAGCAGTTATTACTGTTTTCGCAAACATACTAACAAAATGTAAAAGGCTGAGTTTCATTTCTAACATTTATATAAGACAATTTTTAGCAATGTTTAGCCGAATTCAGATCAAAATAGACATTAGCTATAGCATTTAAATTTTGTAACCAAAATAACTTTTAAATATTTAGTCAAGAAAGTGTAAAGTTATTATTTTAAATAGTATATCTAAAATCCATTTAGAAATACTTCATAAATCAGGTCAGTGTGGCGACTGTTATCGCTATAAAAAAAGTACAGCATATAAATATACCTATTTGAAAAATAAAAACAATTAAGTACTGATTTCTCATGCAAATCGTACTTTCTTCGCGATATAATAATAATAATAATAATAATAATAATAATAATAATAATAATAATAATAATGAGGACTTTGTATAGCGCCTAATCTTTAGAAGCTCTAAGCGTTTTAGAACATCTATAATGATATGACTACACTACAGAAAGAAAACAAAAAACAAAAACTATGAAATTGGAAAACACAAAACATGCTGAAAACATTTAAAGTACAAAACATTATTTGGTCTCTAAGTTTGTTCCTGCTGTCGAAAAAGATGAGTTTTTAGAGCGCTCTTGAAAGGGACCACTGTGTCTTTGTGTTAAATTGTAATGGTCAATTCGTTCCACATCACCGGGCCCTGGTATACAAAAAGACGTTGACCATATGACTTCATTTTCATAGTGGAAACAATGAGTATACGATAGTCAGAAGAGGAGCGTAAGTATGTTGCTGGTATATACACATGGGTGAGGCCGGATTGGTATGTAGGTCTGGAGTCCGTCAGTGAAACGTAGCACAGAGAATAAATTTTGTGTTTGATTCTGTATCGAATGGATAGCCAGTGTAGGGTACAGAGCAGTGGGGAGATGTGCTCTGATCGACATACTCTAAAGATGATCCGAGCAGCTGTGTTTTGAACTTTTTCAAGTTTCTGGAGTAAATATTGTGACGAACCAGACAGAATTGAGTTACAAATGTCCAGTCTTGAAAGTACTAATGAATACACAAGTGTTTTAGTGGCATCAACTGAAAGATATTTGCGAATGGAACTGATGCGTCTCAGCTCAAGATATGCAGCCTTGCATATGTTCATGACATGTTGGTGCAATATGAGAGTACTGTCTAGATTAAAACTTAGGTTTCGTACTGACTGTGTGAATTTAATGTTGGTGTTGCTGATATTCATTGTCTGAGGTAAAGGATGTGAATGAGAAAGTCTTTGTGTTGTGATCAGAATGGCCTCAGTTTTATCATCATTCATCTGCAATTTGTTACATGTCATCTATGATTTCACATCAGAAATGCGCCTCCCTGCTCCATGGATGGTAGCATCAACTTAGGTTGGGTGGCTAGACTTGTATAGTTGGGTGTCATCATTGTACAAGTGATGAGACACTGGGTGATGATCTATTACACTTGAGAGTGGCTGAGTGTATAGAATCAAGAGAACAGGATCAATAACAGAAGTTTGTGGAACACCACAACATAGATTAACTGGGATGGAGTTTATTCAATTTGCAGATACAATTTGTGTCCTGTTGATTAAGTAGGACTTGAACCACAGTAAGGCTGTATTCTGAATGTCAAATACATGCTGGAGACGATTAAATAATATATCATGGTCTATTGTGTTAAATGCTGCAGATAAATCAAGGAGTGTGAGAACTGTAATCTTTCCACTATCCAAAGCACAGATAATGTCATTAAATACTTTCAAAAGAGTAGTTTCAGTACTGTGGCAAGGGCAAAATGCAGACTGTATATTGCTAAATGAAGACTGTTTGAACTCAAATGAGATACATGCTGAATTAGAAAAATCTTTTCTAAGATGTTTTATATGAACGGGAGATTAGAAACTGGGTTGTAGTTCTTTAAATCGTTAAGGATAAGTGTTGGAGTCTTCAGCAGATGCTGTACGATGGCAGTTTTCAAAAATGACGGGAATTACCCGGATGAGAGAGAAATTAATAACATCAGTTAATGAAGACAACATCGGTTCTAACCACTCGAGCAGCAGTGGTGTTGGAGTTGGAACTAGTGGTTTTCATTTTAATCTTAAAACATTTGAAAATATTTAATTTAAAGCAAACATTAAATCCATCAAATATTTATTTCTGAATATATTATTTTTAAAAATTAATACATATATAGTATAATAATACTTCAATGTAATCAAAGATCACAGTTATTTCTATTCGACAATAAATATTGTTCTAGAATGATATTGAATTCAGTCAATTGGTAAATTGGTATGAATAAAATTTTTTCTAGAATAATATTGAATTCAGTAAATTGGTAAATAGGTTTGAATTCTAACATCTTTTGCCAGTTCGTGATAAGACGATCCCATTGTTGAGACATTTAGCAATATTTCACATTGTCAGAATCAATATGTCGTTTGGGACGAATCCGGGCCGAATCAGCACATAAGTCTGTTCCGTTTTTTTCAGGTCTTTTATAGATTCTTGTATAAGAGGTCCTAAAAGTTGCATTAAAACACAAGTTTGATTAACACATACTATTTTGGGTTTATTATTATTGTTATTATTATTATTATTATTATTATTATTATTATTATTATTATTATTATTATTATTACTTGCTTTAAAAATTTATTTTCTTCTTTGCTGCTAATCTATTAAGTTTGTGCCTAACTTCCGGTGTATCCGCTGGTGGAACGTTTTTCTTTTCGTATACAGTTTATCATTTAACCGCTGAAAATGGGGAAAGGGTTTAATAATTATATGACCAAAAAGTTCTTCCATCCTGCCAGTAAAGAGAACATCAAGCGGGTGAGACTGATAAACTTTTTTAGTTGTTTTTTTTAAAGTGGACTTGAGGTGGTGCAGTTCATCTGTTGTCAATAAACTTAAAAAGTTCGGAGCTAACTTTGGGTGTAAAGGGACAATTTTTTTTATTCACAAATTTGATACCGCATTGATTCAACTAGTATGAAACTTAATTAAAAAAATGTGGCCCATTGATGAGGTTAAAAAGTCCATAGTTTTTGGATAGTTGTAATGAATGAAAATATTCATTTGCACAGACAAGTAAAGCGAATCTCGTGGCAAAAGAAGTTCATGACTGTACTGTATAAGTACCTATATAATATTTTTCTTTTAGAATCATACAAATATATAATTTACCTTAGAACAATACTGCATCTTAATCCAAGTTTCAAATTTTGCAAGAATTTGACACCTACTTTATCAGTTTCCATACTTATTATTTGGTTTGAGTTGTTACTTAAGGTACTGTATAGTGTATGCTTTTAAAGTTATGGGTTTCTTTCCAAATTACTTAAGGTACTGTATAGTGTATGCTTTTAAAGTTATGGGTTTCTTTCCAAATAGTTCATAGAGATTTGAGGGCAGAATATGGGCAGTGTCCAGAATATGAAATAGCATAACAAACAAGTGTAACTTATGTTGTGTCTTGACTAGTACATGTATATGTATTGACTCAGCAGATGCTAATAACTTTTAGAAAATGTTTTAGTATTTTCCTTTAGCCAGCCAACTTTCAGATAACTAAACTTGACTCTTCCAAAGACATTAGTGTTTTAGGTTTTGAGTCAGCTTGTTGCATTTGCAATTTAAAATTGATGTTGGTAAGTAAAGTACACAAAGACGTGGTACATTGTGTCCCCCGCTCTGCCAAATTTTGGAGATACACAGAATTCAAAATGAACAATATGTTGATGTTGGTTTGAACTCATTATTGGCTTAAACTATATTATGTTGAATAAAGCAAAGTGCTTTACCAAGGACACAGCAAGGCATATGACCTGGGTAATCTTTGGAGTGTATCAGACATGTGACTCTTGGAATTGTAAGTTTGACACTCTACCAACTGAGCTACTATGGCTCAGAAAATTGTGTTGTATTTCATTTTTTTAAAAAGAAATAATGCTACATTAAATTTTTTGACATAGATGTCAGCTATCAATGGATTGTTTTTGTTGTTGTAGGGTTTAATGCCATTTTACAGCACACGATAGGCTATACATGGTGGCCAGTGTTAACGGTGGATGAAGAACCTGGGAAAACCCATGGATAGATCTGCAGATCCACGAGAAGCTACTGGCAAGCTTTCTCACATACCCACATTGGCCAAATCCTAGACTCGAACCCACGCAGACATAGGTGAGATGGCAGCGATCCATAACAGAGAATGCTTTTGAGCACTGCCACTCAGGGCAGCATTAATGGACTGAAATACTTTTATTAGTAATGTTTGTTTGGGGGTGGGCAGGCAAATTGCCCACAGAAATTGCATCAGATATTCCTTGTTACTTAACCTCTTCATTTTGCGGAATACCTCATAAAATATTTTGTTAAATTGAAACAAAAATAAGTTGATAACTGTATTTATTCACCATAGAGATGCCCATGACTTCAGCATATTAATGAAGGATGCCATGCTATTAGATGTTCAGTATCATATTACTAATAAATTTCAACTGATAGTTACTCATGTCCAGTACTTTTCCAGCTAATGATGGTTAGAGGTTTTATTGCAGGTATGGATGGCAGAACAGAAAGCAGCCTTTAATAAGAAAAAGCAGGAAGATCTGCTAGCACAGTATCAGAAAGAACAGGAGATGTATGGCAACAGGTGTGTAATCAACTTTTATTACTTTAAATATTCATTGTCCCATAATCAGTAAAATTAGTCAAGGATTAATAGAGACTAATGGTGATTTTAGGTGAATTTTGGTAATATGTATGTATGTAGAATAAATTAATGTAATAACTAATATATACACCTAAAATGAAATTTCACCCTCAGATTTCTTTAATTTGTCCTCACCTTTTGACAACCAAGAGTATTTCAACCCTGTTCTGAAATCCTATGGAGAACCATGCAGAAGTTAAGGTCACTTGTAGCAATATTAAAATCTACCATAACAGACTTTTCTTCTTATGCCTCACTACAAAAGTGGTAGACTTAAAAAGTTAATCATATCTATCCAGAGTTCTCACTAGGATTTTAAAACAAGGAGTTCAGGACTCCCATTTTGGTAAAATATGAGTCCCATGCTATACAGCAGTAACTTTAGGGAGAAGTGACTTCCTTTTGGATAGAACAGGGAGCAGTGGATGCAAAGCAAGACATATATATATATATATATATATATATATATATATATATATATATATATATATATATATATATATATATATATATATATATATATATATATATGTGTGTGTGTGTGTGTGTGATGGTCTTAATAAATACATTCGCTGCAACACTAGAACTGAGGCAAGGGGGTTTTAAAAGATGTGGGCAGTCAATGTACCTCTTATAACATTACAGGGCACAAAAAAAGAAAGTGAAGTTTACATCTTTAGGCGACTTAATTGCCCATTTCGCCTGGTAGCATTTCCCCTGGCCCTCTAAAAAATCCCTATGAAAATTAGAAGAAATATTGGTTGCCATTGGGTTTAATTTTTACATTTTTTATTGCACAGACAGCTCTTGTTTGTCCATCAGGGTGAGACTGACTTTTGTCAATCCATGTTAGGGACATATTCCAAACATTAAGCTAGGCATCATACACTTTCTTTACGCATGTTATGGTGGGGGTGGGGGTGGGGGCATTTGCCTATATACAAAAATAAATAAACAAGCCTATAAAGTTTTTTCCCCTCCCCCCTCGAAAAACTTAGCTACAGCCCATCTGAACTATCAATTCTAGTAGCTTTTGCACTCTTTTGAATCTCATTACAATCTTTGTACGTTTGCTGTTTAATTAGGGACATCATTTTAATTTTTGAGAGGGGGGTAAAACTTGAAGGGCTTGTTAATTTGTGCATATAGGCTCAGCAATTTTACAGCACATGCAAATTTAAGGGGTAGGCAAATGCCAACCCCTACCCCCCCATGACGTCCCAGTGTTTAACCTCAAAATACTTATCCAAATTTGTGATTGTCTGAGTCTCAACATGTCTTGATTCTAAGGTCATGTGCACTGCTTATTCTGCTACATTGGACAGTGAACACAATAATGAAAGCTAAAGTTGTTCTTTTGATGTACTCTTATAAATTACCACATTTATATCTCAGGGTATTTCTGCCTCTGAATTCAATTGCTGTAAACATCTGTACATTTTCCCACCTGTGCCCCCAGTCAGAGTCTTTGAACTTGCTGCCCTGCTATTGCATCATGTTCTTTTAATGTATTCTTATAAGGGCAACATGTATATTAAGGGGTCTTTCAGCCACTGAACTCTGTCATTGTAAATATCAGCACACTTAATTGATGAACTCATTTTCCTTCAAAGCAGGTGGCTGAATTAGAACTGGCAAGTTATTGAATTTTGCCGCACACATGTTACATGCATAGAGCGAACTCCCGGCTCACTGATTTCTTGCATCCAAATATGTGATTAAGTGTTTCCGAGACCTCTATCTCACCACATTTTGATAATTTCAGGTATTCTGGTGGGGCATCTATTTTCCATTAACAATTTTTTTTGTTTATCATTTTCATAACATCAGCTAAATCAAAAACTCAAGTTATTTTCTGTGATAAAAAATTCAGATTTTGAGCCTGAATATTGGTTTAAAACATATAATGGTATATGGGGTGGGGCATGGATAGGGTATTTTCCTTTTATTACAATCAAAAGTTCTTTTAATAAATATTAAAGTCAAATGATTTGCCAAGAAATGGATTGATACAGAATTAATGTGGAAAAGTAAGTTTCATTCACTTTGTGTCCTGTATATTCCATCATTTTCTTTTTAAAATGAACATAATCAGCTTTTATAAATTATGTGTTAATTATTCATTTGATCCAGGTGTTTTGTTGTTCAATTGGATGGATGGTTGATGTTTGGTGTTAGGGGCTAGTTTATTCAAATGGAAAAAACTATTGTGTCTATGGTAAGAGACAGGGTTTTCAATGGATGAGTACCCTTGGATTTTGATACATGAAAATTTATGGTGACACATTTTTGATGCAAGTAATGTCTGACTTGTATGACCTTTGACACTCATAGATTTGGGCTGGAATATCAATCTTAATTACCCTTGATTCTCCCCCTGCTTAGTGTCTTAAAAAGATAGAGCTGTCCATGACAAATTTACTGTATTAGGCACTGACTGACATCTGCTCAAGAACAGTTGACACCTTGATGGCCAATAATATTGCTCCAATGGACTATATAAATATGAACTGGGAGGAGCTAACGCTTAGGTGCAACTGAATTTGGTTGAATTGTTTTAAGGCTGCATTTGAAGTTTATGATAAAGGAAGAGGAAATAATTATGAAGCCTGTCTTCTGATCAAATATCAGAATTGGTATGTTTGGACATTAAATTATCATCAACTGGTCAGAACTGGAGCATATGGTGGCTTGCCTAGTGGAATGGACCAACTTGAATAAATTTATTGGTAATTGATTTGCTTCATTTGGTGAAATGTTTAAAACTTAGAATCATTTATGACTTCACTGGATTAATTTCTGATTAATATCAGTGTTTTGATTGCGCTTTATGTTAGAATCATTTAGACAAGACAGGAATATATTGCTTCTTGCTTAAGCCAGTTTTGTGAGAATTATATTTTATTTTCAAATAATTTGATTTCCATAGGCATAGCATTTAAAACCTTGAGCAATTTAATTAATGCATTATTCAGAAAATAATTAAATGGACATAATGCTCATTTCACACATCTGAACTTGAAAGTCATAACATTGCCAAGAAGTATATTTTCTTTTCTGTCTCAGTCACAGAAACAACCTGACAGTGATTAATTTTTTTGACCCTCAGACTCCATAAAACCCCCAGAAAGATAGTATCAGCTCAGAGAAGGAGAAGGAGATCTTCAAAATTTAAGAATGATTGGAAAAATGTACTAATAGTTCTATGATGTATATCCTTGATATCTGAATAATATTTAACCTTCGTAACTGTGTGGGTATATGTTTGCATACAAGAACATAATAGAATTATGTTTGGAAGTTGAAAACATAATAAAGTATAAAATATCCCATTTTGTATACAAAATTTAAACACAGTAACACATAGAAAGAGGAACACTTTCACAAAATTCAGATTGTAAAATACTGTACAAGTACATGTATTTCTCGTTATTCAGCATGAAACAAGAACTCTTAAACATCGTTTGTTTCCACCAATAACAAGGAATGACAATTTTGGGCTCATGACTGTTCAAAAGAACTGACTCGAGATTTTTCAGTATTGACTCTTGGGATTTTAAATTTGACCTTGATAATTGGAGTCGAGGGTCAGCTGACTGCAGTTTTTAAATATATTGAGAACCCTGATAGTATCAAAAGAGGAGTGTTGAAGAAATAACATAGATGTTATAAGGGAGATAACTTTCTCTGCACAGTCCACATGTCTCACATGTATCTGCTTTGATGTATTCCCATCACTCATATCTGTCTTGCAGAATCTTTAGCACCTTAATGGTGAGGAATATTAACAAACAGACTTCCACAAAAGTGATATTTATCATGACTCAGCAAGCCTATGCATATAAATACTCTAGTACTTCATCTTCCTTCTTTTTCAGGGCATTATTGGGAGATGAGAAGGCCAAGATGGGACTTAGTTTTATGTATGATGCTCCACCTGGTATGAAGAAAGAAAAGGAGGTACAAACTCATATCAGTTCTTATCTTTTGAAATAATAAATATTATTTCTTATATATCCTTAGAATGGCCATTGTGTCAAGATGGTAATGGAGTAGAGGTGACTGTTACAACTGGTTTGTCTGTATTTGATAATTGCCAATTCAAAAAGTCTTCAACCAATCCTGTCCTTGTTCAGAGTAATTAGAGTAAATTCAATGAAATCATGGCCTCCTTTCATAGCCATTTGTCTTTGAATACAGATGGCTTAAAAGGAGACAAGTTATAATTTTCATTGCATCAGTCTGTCATACCATCTCAAACCGGTTACTGGATAAATCCTGAATTATACTTTAAATATTACAGCCATACTTGAAGCTACATTGAAACTTTACAAGAAACAAATTCCATCCTTTTGAGTTTCCTTTCCACACTGAGAGTATTGCAAAATCTTATATGAGACAACTATTTAAGATCTTTATTTATTACAGAAGCATTATTTTTCTCATTCATTCCAAAAACACTATTCTGTACTGTTGGCTGCCTAGGCATTTTAGTATAAAGGCTAATGATAAAGCAGTCAGAGCTGCTCAGTCAGTCCTTTATTTCTCAGTGAAAAATTCCATATGCTGACTTCAAATATCGTATAAATCAGCATGTTCTTTATACTTGGCATAATACATGGAAATAACACTCCACATACTTACGAACACCAAGAGTGTGGGATCCCTCATGTTGGAACATATCACAAGGATGAGGTTGTAGTGTGGTGGTTGTATTTCAGATAAATATACCTGACTTGTACATACTTCTTGAAGGTTGAGACAAGAGTGTGGACACTAACACTGTAACATTTGTTGTCGTGTGTGTCAACTGGTCTGTGAGATAGAATTATTTTGATGTATGCACAACGACAAAATGGTATGATGATGTACTGCCATAAAAATTTCTGGCTTTTTTTTGAGGGAATGTAGATTGTAAAAAAAAAATCTTGACAGAATGTTTTTAGGTTCGTGTTTGCTGCTTTTATCTTTCATAAACCTTTTACTGAATTTTAACATCTTTATAATTTGTATTCTGACTTGTATTTTCTAAGATCACTTGAGGGTATCCAGCACTATCTTTTAATATAATTACTGTTCTTGGGTCAGATTTCTGATGTTTTAATTTGCTCAGATGGCTGGACAGAACACGTGCACAGGATTATGCACTCCTGATATATACCATGCTATGGAACAAGTTTCTGATTTTGTATTTTTAAATATTTGTTGTTGTTGTTTATTGGGTCCACGTGGACAGATGTTAGTGATGGTAGTGATTGGTATAGGTGAGCAGACCACCACTTGGTTACCTGTAGCTCCAGAAATATCTGTACTGGATCACATTGACATAGCTGCCCAGTGTCCCTTTTTTCTGTTTTCTGTATTTGTCCTCTGTTTTGGACCTGAATATGGGTGTATGTTTTTGTGTGCAAAAAAATGTTTTATATATATATATATATATATGACAAAATTTCTCTGCCATTTTCAGTTTAGAACAGGCTTTCAGTTCCATTCTGATAGAAATGTATCGCATGTATATAGGAATACAGTTCTACAATATTAGTTCATTAAAAATGGAGACTATCATGCCTGTCTTTATCTGCCATATTGGATTTTGCAAAGTTTCAAACTTTCGTTGTATTTTATCTTCATTATATTAAACTTTTCATATGTTGAAAAGGAAAAGAGAATATTCAGAAGTTTCTTCAGGAAAGACAAGAAAACAACTCATCATTGTGAAACCATCCCATCATTGTGATGTTCTCTAATCTGATTTCAAGTGGGTAGTCCAGATACAGCATTCATATTCTCCCTGGAAACTGGACTTACAGAATTAACACAATTGGTAGGCCAGACCCAGTATTCTTCTAACTCGTGGACATCATGTTAACCGAATCAAGCAGTTGGTATTTTAGATCCATAATTCTGGACACTTGAGTTCATGATTTGAGATTGCGCTATAAAAAGAAATAAATTAAATTTACATGCTAGCTGGATGCTACATTATAATTTAGCTGGAGAAGTTGCCTAGTGGTTATAGCATTCAAAGTGGGAGCGGGAGGTTGTGGGTTCGATCCCTAACCAAGTCATACCAAAGACTTACAAAAATGGTACTAACAGCTGCCTTGCTTGGCACTCAGCATTATAAGGTTAGTGTTAGGACTGGTCGGCCTGGTGTCAGGATAATGTGACTTGGTGGGACACCATGCTACTTGTCTGCGGCATGAAATCCGAATCAAACAATATTTGATTGCATGATACATATCCAGTATTATGACAGTGATACACTAATAAATTTCCTTGTAGTAACCCTTTCAAGTTAGGGAATGAAGAAAAACTATAGTGTAATTTGTGCATAAACTTGTATTTTTCTATTTTAGAAAGAAGAGGGGGAGCCTGAATACAAGTTTGAATGGCAGAGGAAATACAATGCTCCAAGAGAAGCGTAAGTTGTCACTATGGCGATAATAACCATTCATTTCACAGTTTTATATAATATTGTTTCTTTTCTTTCAACTTGATTGGAAAAACATGGTATATGTTTATTTTATGCAAAGTTGTCCTTCAACAGGTTACATGACTCGAGACAAAAAGGGAAACATTGAAACTCTCCACATCCATGAAGAAACATTATAATGATTGACTTTCTTATAATGATAATTTGAAATTTAATAAATTGTTGTGTGAAATACTTTTAAATTCTCGTGTGATTATATTTCATGGGAATACCCGTATGAGAAGATGTGTTTGAAAAATAAGGAGCATTTTTTTCATATACAATTAATTTTTTAGACACATTTACAGTACAGCAGAGAGTGCTTCAGACCTAATGGGTAGGGATTGCACTGTGGTGGTAGTTATATAAAGTGCTTAAGATTTGATACAATGCTTGGACGTAGCAGGTTATTGATATTTGAGATATGGAAGTTGAACAAAATTTCTTGCATCCAGTTTTTTGTAATAACTTCTTATTAATCCATTTTGTATATTTTCAACTAGTTCTCATTTATCTAAGTACATTGATCAGCAACAAATAGATATTAGGAAAAGTATAAATAAAGATACGTTTAAAATTTGTGGTCTGTGTTGATGTTAGAATATATTAAGCTACTTTATTTTCAGGTATGCTAAAAATGATGATGCAATTCAGGATCAACCATTTGGTATCGAAGTCAGAAATGTTCGGTGTATCAAATGTAGAAAGTGGGGTCATGTCAACACAGATAAAACTTGTCCATTGTTTGGAAAGGACCTGACTGCTGAACCACCACAACGTGAGTTTTCATTTAGCTTTATTTAGATACTATCAGACAACAAAGCGATGATGTTAAAGGTCAGGTCAATAATATGTAATAATAATAATAATAATAATAATCATTATTCAGATTCTTTGTTTATAAAGGGATGTTAAGTAAACTACTACGTATAGTCATTCATAATTTGAACCAAACTTGTACAGACCCAGATCTGCTAGCACACTATGCTACAGGAGATCAGAGTCTGTGTTGTTTAAAGTTGAATTTGACTTACCAGTACTAAAGAAAAGTTAATTTACATATTTTTTTAAAAACTGTAACAGCTTTTTGGAACAGCAGGTATGTTTTTTTTTTTTTACACATTTTAAATATCAGACATCTTCAAGCACTTGCAGTATCCAATGTTCATATCATTGCCCATGAACTGCCCTAATATCATGTTATTTAGCTTATCCTCACTGTAAGGAAAAGTGAGCTTATGTTATGGCCGCCATCCATCAACCATCATACACATTGCATTGTGCATCATCTGTCAATCATCAATTGCTATTTTTCTACTTCTCCAAAACGACTGAATCACTTTTCAACCAAATGTGGCAGACCGGATAATGGCATTAACAAAATTCATATCTATAAAATATGCCAGTTTGTCATCCATTATGGCTAATATTAGTAATAATAAAGCATATGAGGTCACAATTGCTAAAAATAGAAATAAGATTTATATAGCATAGTCTCAAAAAGCTTCTTAGCAGAATTTAACTAAATTGTACAGAAAGCATAGTGACATAAAATGCTTTATGAAGACCATTTACATTTATACAAATTGCAACATTTGGATTTCAGATATATCCACCATTGCATAAAATGTTAATTTCAAAGGATAATTTCTCTAGAACTACTGAACAAACATTTTTATCAAATTCCCGAGAAAACACCTTGACAAATAGGCTTTAAAATATTACACAAATAATAATTTCCCGTCTGATTTGTTTGGTGTTATTAAAATTAGAAACCTTTACCAACTTTTTTTAAGCCAAATTCCACAGGAAACATCATTGCTTAAAGGGTTTAGAAGTTTGTACAACTGATGCACCATCAGATATAGCATCCATTACTAAAAATTAAAAAAACTTGGACCTCTTCTCAGAAACCTCTGTAGAAATTTTACAAAATTTACTAGAATCATCCTGGCATGAAGGGCTTTGATATTTACTTAGATGATCCTGATCTGCACAGAAATGGCCACCATTACTAAAACTTGAAATAATGTCTCAAAAAATCACTTAGAACTGGACCAAATTTGATTTGAAAAAATGTCATTATATGAAAAACAACATGTTTGCACAGATGTTTGATGATCTGCCATCAAATACAATCACCATTACAAAAAATAGAAACATATATAAACAATTTTATCTGAAAAAAACAATTAGAAAAAGAATTAGATAAAGGATGCTGATATGCTTTTAGATTTGGATGGAACAGAGAAAGCTTGAAATAACTGTTGTTTTTAAAAATATCATTTGTAATCAAGATTATTGTAAGAAATCTCTTACTGCTGGCTCAGAAGTAATGGCAAACTAGTCTTGCATTTGGCGGCAAGGGAGATGTAAACAACTAGCTTAGGGAAAAAAAACTGCTTTGAAATGGAGCCATTTTTTTGTGCAGCTTTGGAGCAATTATTGTTATCTCCCTTCCTTCCCACTTCCACGTCACCCACTCACATTTAAACAAAAGGGGAGAACATTATATTATTAAATTGAGTCTGTTCATACATATATACTTCCTTCCATTAATTCAGATTTTTTTCAGCACAATAAATTTTGTACTTATCTACTAGGTATTAGATGATAACTTGATTTAATTTGAATTTCACTGTTATTGATAAGCAGAGATATAGCCTGATATTATTGGATCTACCTTTATATTTCATTCCGTAATTCCCATACATATTATATGTCAAGTACATGTTTATTTTGTATGAAGCTTGACATTGACAAGCCTTTGGCTTAGCTTATTTGTCATGTCTTTGTTTAGCAGAGTTACAACCCCTGCATGTCAGACACCACCCACATTTTTTTTCACTCAGTAACTTCCATAATTATTTTATTTCAACTAAATTTTGAATGCAGCTTGACATTGATGAACCTTTGGCCAAGTTCATTTATCAGAATCCATGTAATGGCAGAGTTATAGACCAACCCACATGTTTCCATACAATATTTGCATTTAATTTTGTAGGATTTCATTCATATTTGGTGTGCAGCTCGATATTGATGAAGCCAGATTAAATTTGATGGGACATAACTTTCATGAACTGGACATCTAGTGTCATTGATGCTTTTGAAATGAAATGGTAAAATCTAAAAGCTTTAGGACCAGGAGGGTGAGGTCTCAGGTTTAGGAGTTTGCTGATAAACCTACATTCATTTTTTAAACTTGTACACTTTTATTTTTCTTGATTTCTTCTTTCTGTTTAATTTCAAATTGTATTCAAATCTTATTTAATACAATGATGCCATTTTTTACCTGTTGTTACCATTGTTAGCAAGTAAGGCTTTTCACAGTAAATTTTAAAACAAATTCATGTTTCTATCATTCAGAGTATCTGAAAACACTATAGCCATCACTACTTATTGAGGCTTCAACAGGTACACAATAGAGGAATGTTTCATTAAATAGTCACAGCTGTATAGAAATAGTATGGTGAGAGGTTTTAATGGATCTTTCTTTTTATTTTCAGCCAAATCAAGTGCATCGTCCCTGCTAGAAGCAATGAGAGAGGATGGCTTCACAATAAAGCAAAGCGTTCTTGGAAAAATGTCTGATCCAGCAGCAGCTAATGAGGTATTAAAAAAAGTAGATGTGTACACTTATTTATTTTCTGCATATGCAATTTTGGAGAGTGGGAGAGAGGGAAAGTAAAATCTTATTAGAAAAATACTAAACATTTTGCAATGCTCCCAAAAAGTGTAATACCCCTCCATAGCACCTGTGCTTTTCCACTCCCATTGAAATATACTCTGAAATTAGGCAAATTCCAGTGATGACTATTTTCCCCAGCCCCACTAAGTATCATTTATTATCTGATAAAAGTCAGATCAAAGTGCAAAATAGCATATAGGTATGTGATGTTTGTTCTAATTAATAATGCCCAGTTAGTGCTTTGTAGATTTGGATCCAACTGACACAATTATATATGATAATCTTAATTGTAGGGGCATGGGGGATGGAGTGTTGACTCTGCTTTTGCTATGTATGATACAATTTATTGTAAATAGTAATCATCCAGCCTTGAAAACAATTCTTAATGTACAACAGATCTGTTATGTCCACAAAATCTACATGAGCTACTAAAATTTTCCTTGTAATGAGCTATCAGTGCAACAAGATATCTAATATAACTTATTTAAAGCTGCTATGTTCCTCCCCACCCATCAAGAGAGGAAGACTGTAGTTTTGTGAAGAACTAAAATCCTGATAGGTCAACTCACTGTCATTTTGTTTGAATGCATTTAGCTCTTGAGTCTGCCTGATTATCAGGATTCTACACCACCACCCCAATGATTTTCCTCAGGGTTCGTACGGTCTTTGAAGGTCTTTGAGAGTTTGGGAAAAATGAGGTAGCATTTTCAAGGCCTTGAAAGTTTGGGAAAATCGATTATATTACCCTAAGGTCTTTAAAAGTCTTTGAAAATTGAAATAAACCCCCCAAAATTAATTTATTTCCAGAATCACAGATAAAAATATCCGAGGTTGTTAGATTCAGATGTAATCTAGTTATCCTGGTTTCTTTCTTTTGATGTCCCGTTCAGTTTATTGCCGCCGCATTAACAAAAGAGGCTTTGTTTTGTTTGACCATCCAAAGTATACCTCGGCGGCGACTTCAATCACACATGCACTCTTCATCAAAGCAAGACGGTGCCGCTACACACTTCAACAAATGAAGTCACCAATAAAATTGCCCAAGGTCGTTAGCTTCGGATATAGCTGGTTTTCCTGGCTTCTTTCGTTTGATGGACGAGTCCATCAGTTTTAGCCAATCAAAATGTTAATTACACTAATTCTACGTAGAAAGTTCGCGAAAGTTACACGCTCGAGAATTGAAAATTTGTTCATTCGATTTACATCTTCAAGTTCAGTGTTTAAAAATGCCAGGTCTTTGGTCTTTCAACGATATCTGGCTTGAACAAGAGAAATACAAGGAATGGCTGCAAAAGGATAAAATATGTAAACGAAAGACGTTTTGTACATTGTGTAAAAAGACGAGCAACTTGGCTTCAATAGGAGAAGGTGTCCTTGCAAATAATATCTACATACTGTTCATTTAGTGGAACGAAGATGAAGAAGTATAAGCTATTGGTAATTTTGTGCACAATAATGTTAACTTGTTACTCTTCGGGTATAAAATAAGACATTGTTTAATGTGATGATTTGGGTGATGTGGCAAAACAGTGCCCGTTTAAATTTACTTATACCGTCGGTTTATTTAACACGTTTAAGGGAGAAAAAAAAAATAATTTTCAAAAATTTTGTTCTACATAATAATGTTCCTTGGTGTAATATAAAAATATACATTGTAATAAATTCAATTCACGGATATACAGTTTCAAAGTGCGCATGCGTACACTATAGTAGAGTTAAGCAAGAGTAGTAGTTCTTGAATTGTGAGTATATATAAAAAAACGTGTGCTGTGAAGCTTTAACTGTAAGAAGTCAAGTCATTTGATTAGGTAAATAAATAAAAGAATTAAAAAAAACGTATTTCCAGTTGACGGAATATCCCCGTTTCTCATTGCCGACCCTCGACTTTTTCCCCAATGGTATTAAAAAAAAAAATTAAAATCGCATTGCCGAAATTGATTTGTGTAACTATAGTCTGACTATACATCCCCGTTTGTTTGTACCCCTATCGATTTCAATAACGAAAAAAATTAAATGATAAAAAGTACAGATAACTAAGGCAACTGAATCATTGATTTATAATTTCTAACCTGAATGTGACCAGAATGGAACTGATACTGCCATCTCCTGCACATTTCATGATTAACGGACTTTCCAAAGAAACAAACGGGTTGGTATAGTTAGACTATAATTGAGCCCGTTTTGCCCAGTACTTTGAAGTGCTTGAAATAATACTAGATTTATAATGTTTATTTTTTTTTTAAAAATGGAGAAAAAAACACGCCCAACCTTGATGAAGTGTTTTATTCTGACCTTTCCAAAAGAAAGGAATATGTCGAACTTTGGTGTGGTCTCCAGAAAATGTTGTTGTCACACGGGCAGGCAACAGTGGAGAGAGGATTTTCTGTCAACAAACAGGTATCTGTTGAGAACCTCAGCAGAGAAAGCCTCAGAGCTCAAGGGCTAATAATTGACACAATGAGAAAAGCAGGTGGACCTTTGGAAATCATTAGCAATGAAATGATGACACGTGGCTCCTTTGCAAGACATAAGTACCATGCTTATCTGGATAAGAAGAAAGCAGAGAAGGATGAGAAAAACCAAAAAGGAAAGAAACGGGAGTTAGCTTTGGATGAAGTAGAAGCCAGAAAACTGCCTCTTGAAGCTAACATTGCCAGCCCACATGCTTCCTCTGTACAGAAAGCAGAAAAGGCAGAGTTAAAAGGACCCATTGTGCATGTCACAGAGTCAAATGCTTTTAGGAGAAAAGCAGAGGAAGAGATGACAGTGGTAGCATCTCTTTCCAAAATGATTGAAGAGAAAAGAAAGCAAATATAATAATGCATTTAAAGCAATGATGATGTCTGTTAAGAGAACAATTTATTTTGTATTAACTCTGACACAAATGTTACATATTTCTGAAAGAACAACGAATGTTAACCTATCTTCCTGATAATTATAATACAATTTTAGGAAATTAATTATAGTTTGACTTTAATCAGTAATCAGTATTGTAGTATTTGGCATTCATTTTTCTCGTATAACCTGTATACACAATATTAGCAAAAATAGGTCTTGGAAATCTTTTTGTTTGTGGTCTTTGAAAGTTTGGGAAAAGTCTTTGAATTTATCATCCATAGTTCAGTATGAACCCTGTTCCTGTATCAATCCACACAGAAAATAAATATGTTTACAGAAGATACAAATCTTATCATTTTGCATATGAAAACAAGTATTAATTTGATAAAATAAAAATTTAAAGAATTATATGATAGAGCTAAATATGTTAAAAAATGCTGACCTAAAATGATTTCTAAATGAGTTTTGTTATTTTTAATGATGTAGTAATCACAATTGTTCAGGGTGGATAAAGAAAATCAATGCAGATGGACAGCTTTTATAGGTATAGGGAAATGTATAATTTATGAAATGTATAACTTATGAAGTGGAAATATTTTGTAATTGTGGCTTTGCTGTTCATGACAATGCAGTGTTTCCACTTCACTTGTGAAATATTTCTACTTAAAATTCAAAGATATACCTCAATTTCTCCTTTGAATACGTTCCCCAATCACATTACTTTAGGGATATTAGCCTGCTACCTCGCGAATCCAGCCCTACCAAAAGACGAAAATTCGTCTTTCCTGTCTATGTCATATAGACAAAGGGCAATAACTCTTGCCCATTACCTCCCCTTGCCGCCCGTTAGGTGTCGCTTCTTTAGTTTTTTAGCTTCGCTTACGCGAAAACACGTACAATTAGACCTCCAATGAATCCAAGCCATCTTAGTGTAAATTCTGACCATCCGAAGTTAAATTTGGAATTACTGTGTTGGATAATCATTCCTCTACAGGTCGTATACATTATTTTACAATATTTTCCAATTTGAGTGACTTTGTCACCTTTTCTAGACTTCGGACCAGGTTGCAACGTGGTCAAAGCATGTAATACATGTAGCACTCAATAATTTCGCTTATTCCGTATGTAACGTTTACGATATTAGCGACTAATAACGTGCTGCATTGATAATGTGTGCTGTATTTATCTTCTTTGACGTTTCAGTAGACTTCAAAAAAGTCTTTGAACGACCAATTGCGACTATTTAATGGCGGACTTCGTGTTGTAGTCACGAATTCACGCGACACTTAATCATTTCGCTTCCTCTGTTAGTTACGGTTATGGAATAGCGACTTAATAGCGTACTGAATTGTTAATTTGTGCTTTGTTTATCTTCTTTCCGTTTCAGTAGACTTCGTCTCTGAACGACCAGTTGCGACTATTTAATGGCGGAATTTCATGTTGTAGTCACGAATTCACACGACACTTAATCATTTCGCTTCCTCCGTTAGTTACGGTTATGGAATAGCGACTTAATAGCGTACTGATTGTTAATTTGTGCTTTGTTTATCTTCTTTCCGTTTCAGTAGACTTCGTCTCTGAACGACCAGTTGCGACTATTTAATGGCGGAATTTCGTGTTGTAGTCACGAATTCTCGCGACACTTAATCATTTCGCTTCCTTCGTTAGTTACGGTTATGGAATAGCGACTTAATAGCGTACTGAATTGTTAATTTGTGCTTTGTTTATCATCTTTTCGTTTCAGTAGACTTCGTCTTGAACGACCTATTGCAACATGCTCACGGTGATAACTAGTGTGGTCATTAAGAGTTAACATGGCACGGAATAATTTGACTACTCCGTTAATAACGGTTATAGTATTATCGAATTAATAATATGCTGAATTTTTTAATCTGTGCTTTGTTCTCTTCTTTTGTCGTTTCAGTAGCAAAGTCGACAACGAAGGCATGAATGGCAAAATGGGTGTTGGCAATGTGGAAATGGAGGAAATTATGTTGACATGGTTTAGGCTGCTCAGTGGATGTAAATTTCACCGCAGGTCCGTGCATGGCTTTCGGGCCTGTAAGTCCGGACGCATGGAGTCTAGGCTGGATCAATTGGATCCATTTTATTATGCACTTTCGCCGTCCGTCCAGCCGTCCGTCCAGCCGACACCGTCAGTTCAGCCGGCACTTCAGCAGGCACCAACCGGCACTAGCCATACATCCGGCACCGTCCGTTCAGCCCAAATGGCACCGGACGGCCAGCCAACCTTCCAGCCTGCATCAACAGGCACCGGCCGTCCACCCGGCAACGACCGTTCAGCCCAAATGGCACCGGTCGTCCAGCCGACCTTCCAGCTGGCATCAACCGGCACCGGCTGTCCATCCGACAACGACCGTTCAGCCCAAATGGCACCGGTCGTCCAGCCGACCTTCCAGCCTGCATCAACCTGCACCGGCCGTCCACCCGGCAACGACCGTTCAGACCAAATGGTACCGGTCGTCCAGTCGACCTTCCAGCCGGCATCAACCGGCACCGGCCGTCCATCCGGCAACGACCGTTCAGCCCAAATGGCACCGGTCGTCCAGCCGACCTTCCAGCCGGCATCAACCTATGCAGGCCGTCCATCCGGCAACGACCGTTCAGCCCAAATGGCACCGGTCGTCCAGCCGACCTTCCAGCCGGCATCAACCTGCACCGGCCGTCCATCCGGCAACGACCGTTCAGCCCAAACGGTACCGGTCGTGCAACCGACCTTCCAGCCGGCATCAACCTGCACCGGCCGTCCATCCGGCAACGACCGTTCAGCCCAAATGGCACCGGTCTTCCAGCCGACATCAACCTGCACCGGCTGTACATTTGATTTACGGAGATTATAGTGATGTACCCGTCAGTCAATCTGTACTACTGGTTACATATCACTACCATGAGAGAGATGTTATAGATGTATCTCCGTCCAATCAGACCCTTCGAGATGCAGGTGCCGGTCATAGCCGGACCTTCGCCGACATTCCGGCCGACCATATACCAGACAAATCAGTCGGTATCGCCGGTGTACACCTCCCGTCACGTCAAATACGTGTCGGTGTGATTTTAAAACAAGGGAGAATTAGTGACATTATCAGAGATGACGGAATTGAGTTATCTATGCCACTTGGTATGCGCTATCCAGATATGGCAGCTTTACCAGAACAGGACTTTCAGGCCGACCATTCGTCAGTTCAATCAGCCGTTAGTGCCGGCCGTCCATATGTTCGCGGCTTCTCCACAAGGGAGATTTAGTGAAAGTGTCAATTATAACAGAATTGCGTCATCTAGGTCACCTGGTATGCTGTACAGATATGCAAGCTATACCAGAACCAACATTCCCTCTGAGCGAATGGTAGATGGGTGCACAGTGCTGGCCGCACTACATAAGCATTATGTAATTATTATTACCTTCTAGCCGGCACCAACCGGCACCGGGCGTCCATCCGGCAATGACCGTTCAGCCATATGGAACCGGTCATCCAGCCGGTACTAACCGGCACCGGGCGTCGATCCTGCAATGACCGTTCAACCCAAATTGCACCGGTTGTCCAGCCAAGCTTCCAGCCGACACTTGCCGGCACTGACAGTCCATCCGGCTCCGGCCGTCCAGCCTAACAGGCACCGGTCGTCCAACCGTATGGAGATTTTAGTCATATACCAGTCCGTCCGACTGTACCGCTGTACCAGCACAGGGACTTTTATCATACCGTAATCCGCACAAATTGGATTGACGAAGATTCTAGTGATGTTTCCGTCTGTCAATCCGTACTACCGGTTACATATCACTACCATGACTCTGATGTTGGCGATGAATCTCTCGATCCAACCCGACCATTCGAGCGGTCGGTGCCGGTCATAGCCGGCCCGTCGCAGGCGTTCAGGCCAAACATATACCAATCAATTCATTCGGCATTGCCGGCCGTCCATAGGCTATCAACTCATCCACAAGGGAGAGTGAATGCCTTTTTTAGAGATGACGGAATCGAGTCATCTATGCCACCTGGTATGCATTACCCCGATATGGATGCTTTACCAGAGCAAGATTATGCACATAGTGAGTGCGATGAATCACAGGCAAATCAGCTGTATGCAGATCCAACTATGGAACGGACTGAGTTCAGCTTCAAAGCCGCAGTGGAGGAAATTTTTAGGGTGTTAAGGCCCCTTCAGAATGCCCTCCACCTCCTGCTGCAATTACCGACTATAGGGTTAGTGCGTCGGTCGATCTGGATGAAGGGGAAGAGATTCTATCCTTCCGCCTCCTTCCCCAGTCGACAAAATTAAGGAAATTAATGACCGTCTGTCGACACGTATAGGGGATCCAGGAAATGCTAAGGCGTTCTTTTCTGAAAGCCAAGTACCAGCGTCGTTTTCAGGTCGATGGTACAAAACTCACTCCGATGTGTTCAATACTGAGGTCCTGGCTCGGGATAAAATAGGGCAGCAGTCCATATGTCTGCGGCATTGTCTTATAAAGTGGACAAAACTGTGTTCAATGCCACGTCCAAGCTGGTTCGAATGTAGTCGCTACGTCTTCACTGTTAGACCTAGCCTCCCTAGCCATTTTCAGGATCGCTGAAAAATCTGGCAATGAACATGCTTGGGATTCGACGGCCCGGTTAGCTAGGGTTCTTAACAGGGCAGCTCACCATTCCATGGCCAATGCGCTGACTGCTTCTGCCAACCTAGACCTGATACGTCGTGACGCATGTCTGAAGGGCACGTCGCTTAAACCCCATCATAAGCTGGCTAGATATGACCGACGCACATTTCACGTCCCTATCCCACGAGTAGCGGACATTCTCCGTTGTGCTTGTCGGGACTAGGCTTATCAGTTCCATGTCATACCTTTTGGCCTAAATTTAAGCACTTGGGCTAGTACCAAGGTTATGGGTTACGTCGTCACCCTGTTCCACTCGACTTCATCTATTGCGTCGGCAGTATATTTGGATGACATCCTCCAGAAACATCTGTCAAGTTCTATTCTGCTCAAAGGCAGAAACGATCTTATATCACTTTACGTCATATAGGCTTTCTCGTGAACTGGATAAAGTTTGATCTCTGTCCAATCCGGATTTTGGTCCATCTGGGTGTGGAGTTTCTCCCGATCTGAATCTGGTAAGGCTTCCTCGAGTTTGCGATTATCCAGATAATTGCACTCATAGAGTCCGTTTCCGACAGGATGAGCATTTTAGCGAGAGAGTTGCAGATCCTCGGATTATTCAATGCGGCAGCAGACTTGAT
This sequence comes from Unio delphinus, assembly GCA_029339505.1. Taxonomy (NCBI): domain Eukaryota; kingdom Metazoa; phylum Mollusca; class Bivalvia; order Unionida; family Unionidae; genus Unio; species Unio delphinus. The sequence continues at coordinate 2,955,583 of JAQISU010000201.1, read as the reverse complement.
CCCGATCAGCCGTCCTTTTATGCGCCCTTTACAAAGGACGTTGCTAGCGTAATTGCGCTCTTTTCAAGTCCCTTCGATCCCAGAAAACAGTCATGCTCACGCCAGAGATACAATCATTCTTGAGTCAATGGCACAACCCCTGTAGGCTGTCCACAGGGATTACTCTGGAGATACCCCAAGGGGATAACGGTATGTTCCGCCACTAATACCTACGGTTGGGGTGCCCACCTGTTGCCGAACTTCGATACTGTCAGCGGCACGTGGGTGCCAGGGGCGAGCCCTTTCCACATCAACCTTTCAGAAATAACGGCTGTCATCAATGCCTTTCATTTCGGGCAGGATCAACTCTTATTACAAACTGCCCTCATTATGTCAGACAACATTGTGGTGGTGCCTTGCCTCAAAACAAGGGGACACCAATCACCAGACCTGTGCAATCTGAACTGGCAATTTCTACATTGGTTCGACAATCTCCACCTCAATGTACAATTCAGACACATTCTTGGCAGACTCAATGTCTTGGCTGACACTCTATCTAGTCATTCACACAGAATGGTCACTCCATCAATCGGACTTTCTTCCAATTGACACACTTTGGAGACGTCCGATGATTGATCTTTTGCAACAAGATGGAATCGCAAGTTCTCCACCTTTCATCTCACAGGTTCCAGACCCAGAAGCTTGGGTCGTGGATGCTCGATCAATCACCTGGGAAGGGTTGTGGGCATTCTCCTACCCTCCCACGGTCTTGGTACTGGAATTAATCCAGAAGTTAAGGGGTCAGAATTGTCAGATGGTTCTGATTACCCCTCTCAGATGGAACAACTCCTGGGTCTCCGATCTACTCAATCTAGGCGATAGATCTACCCAGGAAGATTACAGTCAGCACAAGTATTCACAAGCAACCGCGGCCAGGGGTGTTCCACCCCTGTCCGGACCGTCTTTATGTTCAAGCTTGGCTCTTGTCCAGACAGCCTTGCAAGACAAACAATTTAAATCTTTGATTGCGGAGAGAATCTCGAGAGCAAGAAGGCCCTCTACTCTGAAGGTTTACGAGGGCAAGTGGCATGTTTTCAGAGACTGGTACCATATCATTCACATTGTTCCTCTGAGTGTCACAATCCCTCAACTGGCCAACTTTTCTCTGGCTTTTCGAGGAGAAACATCTGGCTCCAGTTATTCTCAAATGTTACCGCTCCATGATATCAGACACATTCCGCCATTCTGGTACATGTGCTATCAGCCATGACAAAGATTTGTCAGATCTTTTAGACATTTAAAAAAAAAAAAAAAAAAAAAAAAAAAAAAATTTAATCGACTTATATCCCTCACCCTGTTTTCAAATGGAATCTGTCCTGGGTTTTACATGACTCAATTCAGACAGTATTGAGTCTTTAACCCACGATTAGTTAAAGCTACTATCATACAAATTGGGTTTCTTGATAGCCTTAGCTTCAGCATGCAGGGTGAGCGAGTTACATGTCCTTTCTAGTGACCCGAACTCTCTTTCGTTTCGATCAGAGGGTTTGATGGTCCTCTTGACGCAGCCAGGCTTCGTAGTCCAAAATAGATTACCATACATTGCGATCAACGAGTCGTCATTAGCTCGCTTTCTTTATAGATAAGTCAGGATCAACAGCCATGTAAGATCCTGTTTGGGCACTCTAGCACCATTTCAATGCATAGAGGTGAGTCAGGTCACATACTAGCACCTCTTTCTTCTGGTGATAGCTGGGATATGAGATATCACCATTCAAGCCCTTGCTTCATGGCTGTAGTGGGTTATACGCTCGGCGTACTCTGAGAATTCGCAAATCAGTCACCTTATAGAAGCTGTTGCAGAGTCAACCTTCTACAGTTTTATCTTCAAGTTTGTACTCGCAGAGGCAAACATTGATTCTAGTAGGTCCGGTGTTGGGCAGCCCAGACGCCCACCAGACCCATGTGCAACAATCAGCACAGCCTATTAGCTTCGCTGGATTCGCCAGATAAATTTTCGTAGGTAAGAAGATTTCAATAACTATCTTCTTAACCGCATAAAAGGGTCACATATCACGTGACCCTGGGCTGTGTTGCTGATTGAAAATTAGGAGACCGGGTTATCATTCACATGGGGAATCCAACCATCATTCCCTAGAGGATACCCGGGGTGGAGGTCGGATGCTCCGCATTCCCTCCTCCTATTACTTATTCTCCTAAAGTAATGTGATTGGGGAACGTATTCAAAGGAGAAAGCAAATTTTTTAGTAAATTATGTTTCTCCGAGAATACTTACCCAATCACATTACTAAGAAACCCTCCCAACCACCCCGCCATGCGAGCATCCTCGTGTTTTATATATCGCTCAGCTTAAAAACTAAAGAAGCGACACCTAACGGGCGGCAAGGGGAGGTAATGGGCAAGAGTTATTGCCCTTTGTCTATATGACATAGACAGGAAAGACGAATTTTCGTCTTTTGGTAGGGCTGGATTCGCGAGGTAGCAGGCTAATATCCCTAAAGTAATGTGATTGGGTAAGTATTCTCGGAGAAACATAATTTACTAAAAAATTTGCTTTCTCCAAAAACCATTTGAGGTGGACAAATGAAGTAGTTTGGCATTCATGTTTTATATAGGTGTTTGTAGATGATGTAATTATATTTTCATGCCAATGTAGTACATGTGCCATTTTTTTCATAATTTATGAAGGTTTTGAAATTCAGCAGGGGGAGGGGTCCAAGATATCAGTGCTAGTGCTACAGTTTGGCATCAGTCATCATGGGTTTAGTATTGTTTAATATAACTTGCAGGAAAAATATATTAGAATTTTAAGTGTGTGATAAATATATAACCTTCATTTAATTCCTACTGGGTATTCTTTTTTGTGTTTGACAGACTGACAACAGACTGTTTGACAGACTGACAACATGTTGATTGGTGCTCAGCATTAAGAGGTTAGTGTTAAGACTGGTTGGCCTGGTGTCAGGATAATGTGACTGGGTGGGACATCATGCCACATGTCTGCGGCATGATGCCACAGTGCTAGACATCACTATAAACTGCCACACTGCAGACATCGTAGCAATATGACTGAAAAATTGTTAAAGCTACATTAAAAAACCTATTCAAACAAGCAGACAAAATCATTCCTACTGGGTATTCGTGTGTGTGTGTGTGTGTATGTGTGTGTGTGAAAGACTGACAACATGTTGATTGACCTTTATGATTGCCTTAATTTGTAGCAACTGCTTGAGAATGAAGATGAAGAGGATCCTGAAGTACAGTTCCTTAAATCTCTGACTCCCAAACAGAAGAAAAAGCTATTAAAGTAAGTGTTAAAGACACTACATACTGTATTTATGAAGCTTTAAGTAACTCCCATGACATAACATCATATGTCACTAAATAATTATTTTTAGAAAATGCAAGGATATATATTGACCATGTTGTATTTACACATTTATAATTGTTACCCCCTTGTGACTCTTGTGAAAATTTATTAGAACATGCAGAGTAAATATTTGATTAGTTTTCTAAATTACATTGGTTTCATTTAGGAAAGAACAGTTCAGATAAAAATAGAATTTTGTAAAGAAGGCATCGTTTAATCTTACATTAGTTGAAAATGAATCAGTACCTCCTTTCCAAAATCTCATAAATTAACATAGTATTGAGATTATTTTAATGCTTTAATTGGTGAAATCCTAACATATTGATTTATATTCTGTTGGAAAATCAACATTTTTTCAACATATGAATGTTATGGATGAAAAAAGGGCTGGAAAAGGTGTTGAAGAATTTGCGTCATAAAATTATGTTCTTTTCAAGTATTCTCCTTTATGAACATCTTTGTACAATTTTTTGTAAAAGTTGTTAGAGTCTGTTACTCACATATTTAATGCAATACCTCAAACTTCCAGTCTTCCCTGAAAAAGATGTTTGTCATATATTTTGACTTATTTTAGCAACATTTATTTCTTAAAGGTTCTCTTTTGGTCAGGTGGAAGTCAGATTAAAGTAGTCTCCCCTTGCATAGAGGAATTGGCAGCACATCCTGGCAGTCATCAGTGCATACATATACTCATGCTTGGAGCAACAATTATTACTTGATGTGTTGCATGTGTTGCAAATACTCACTTGTTCTTTACATCAGTTGTGCAGTGCTTCCATGTCTCTTACCATGAAGTATATGCCAGCTGTTTCAGCTTATTTGACCTAAGCCAAGTGAGTTTATGGTATGGTCCATTGTGCGTCCAGTGTCCATTGACATTTGCTATTTTCAACTTCTTCTCAAACATTGCCACACCAGTTCAGCCAGGCTTTGTATTAAATTAGGCCATCATTACCATACTTATCAAAACCTCTCCATCATCAGTCAGAAAATTTTATTTTAAACTTCTGAGAAACCTTCCAGCTGATTTCAGCCAAACATAGTGCATAGCATCATGGCATAGTCTTTAAAGTTCATGCAAATTATGCCATTCTGTCATTACTATAATAGGAAACCTCCATTCTTGAAAACACCATACATTTCAAATTTATGCAAATGATACCAGTCTGCTATCAATATAGCCCCAATTGCTTAAAGTACACAAACTGAAATATCTTCAAAAATGCAGAATAAAATTTAACAGGAAAGATAGCATTCTGCAATGAAGATCTTTCAGGTTTGTATAAATGATCTTAATCTGCCTTCAAATAAGCTTATTGCTAACAAAAATTGTTTGTTTATACCCTTCAAAAATAATTATTACGGAACAGAATTTTATACATTTTTATGAAAAGCTTCCTGAGATGCTGAAATTTTAAAAGTTCAGAATATGCTGATCAACCAACATATATTGCCACTATTATTAAAAATAGAAAAATCATTCAACAATTTCTGAAGAAAAAAATTAAAAAATTTGTTCAAATGTGTGTGTGTGTGTGTGTGTGTGTGTCTGGTAGGTGACCAAGTAGTCTTAGGTTCTTACCTTTACAGATCACATACATCTCACCCTCTGTCTCTGTTAGTTTGAATCTGGGCTCAACCAACTTGGGTACATGAGAAAGCTTGCCATTAGCTTTCCATGGGTAGTTGGTTCTTCCCATTTTCTTCCTCCACCAAATACACTGACTGTTGTGTCTAGCTTAACATGTGCTGGAAAAATGCAACAAAACTAAGCCAGGCTTGTTCATAGTTTACTGAAAATAACCCATAGACTTTTCTATAATTTTTTTTTACAAGTTATGCTGATAGTCAAGATATGTTAATAGTAGAAAATTTTGCCAAGAAAAATAGTCCAAAAGAACATAAAGGTAGCTAACACAGAAAATGAACGTTTGCCCAAGTTATGCTTTACTCTGTTGATGTTAGTGTCATAAATAAGCAACTGCTTTGTTTTCAGAAAGCTAAACAAGCTCCAGAACCAACATGATAGTGGCAAGAAAGACAAAAAAAAGAAGAAAAAGAAGTCCAAAAAACATGAAGGTAGCTGACATAGAAAATGAATAACTTTTGCCCAACTTACGCTGTCAGTGTTGTTCAATGAGCAGCTGATAATGATTGATATGAATGTTTGGTCCTATAGATTATGTCAGGTACTGTAATAGAAACTGTTATGTACCTGAGACTAATGGAACCTTGTAAAAGAAAGTGCACACACAGGCCTTTCACTGTGTTAGTTAGCAGGAGGCATATATATCCTGTGTATATAAACAAAATTTAATACAAAAAAATGTGCTAAGTTGAGAATTGTTCTGTTTCTAATAAGTAATTAACACATTTAGTTACTTAGTACTTATTTTCCTTCATGCTGTCTTTGTTTTCTTGACACCATTAATAACATCCCATAAATTATATACTGGTTTACAGACTTAAATAATTAATCTTGAAAAATAATTGGATTGTGATGGATTTCATTCTCAGTAGCATATACAAAAAAAAAGTGCACATAAACTCCACTAATTTAAAAAGGTAAGTTTACATGTTTATCCTTCAGATTTTAAAAACCAGCAGATAGGTAGTAGATGTGCAAGGTATTTCTAATACACCAATTTTTCATAGTATTTTTTTTCATGGTATATATCACTGTACTTTGTCACAATACCAGTAACCGCTCTGGTGGCCTAGTGGTTAGAGCGTCCGCCCCGGAAGCGGGAGGTCATCGGTTCGATCCCCTGCTGAGTCATACCGAAGACTTACAAAAATGGTACTAACAGCTGCCTCGCTTGACGCTCAGCATTAAGAGGTTAGTGTTAGGACTGGTCGTCCTGGTGTCAGGATAATGTGACTGGGTGAGACATCATGCTACATGTCTGCGGCATGATGTCTCAGTGCTAGACATCACTATAAACTGCCTCACTGCAGACATCGTAGCGATATGACTGAAACATTGTTAAAGCTACGTTAAAAATCCTAAACAAACAAACAAACAATACCAGTACTTTGGTATTTTCAGTCAGTACGAAATGTACAGAAATTCTCAATTAATCTTGTTACAGATTTATTGATTTTAACAGCATGATTTCATATTTTATGAAAAATAATTAAAAAAAGATATTATTTTTTGTGAAAAGCATTTGCATTTGTACAAATTCATTTTGAAGATAATAAATATAATTATATTTTTGATCTTCTAATCATATGTTTGACATTGGTCATGTATGTCCAAGTGGTGGTAAATGGGATGTTGTTAAATCCAAATGTTGGAAAAGGGACATGCTGGGGCTGTAACAAACTTGACTAATTTTAAAATTTTCATTTTTATTATCTTTTTTTTCAGAGTCCAGAAAGAAAAAGAAAGATAAAAGAAGGAAAGACTCAATCTCAGAGAAAGAATCTAGTGACTCAGAAAATGGTAATTCTTCATAACTTGATGCTTTTCAATTTAAGGTTGAACTGTAGCTTTATGTAGCAAAACATACATAAAAATAACATCTGTTCATGTGTGTGTTATTGAAATGAGTATGTGGACATTTGTCAGAATAATATTTATCCCCCACTTTGAATCAATACATATATTGTTATTCAGACATGCAAATATCCATCCATCCTTCTGGTTAAATTTTCCATTGACATCACAAAAGTTTCGGGAACACTTAATTACGTGTATTTGGATGTGAATTTTTTTTTTCTTGAGATGCAGAAAATCTCCCATGCAGGAGTCCTCAATGTGCATGCAAATAGCTGGGCAGCAAATTCAAAGGATTGCCAGTCCTGCTTCAACAACCTACTGAGTTGGTGAATGTGTTGATTATTTGATCATTTTCGCTGTGCTGATATTTACAATGACAGACTTCAGTGGTTAAAATACACCCAGATGTGCCTGCTGTATTTATAAGAGTATATCAAAAGAGCATGATGCAATAGCTGGGTTGCAAGTTCAAAGATTTTAGATTAGCAGCTTGGGTAGGAAAATGTGCTGATATTTACAATGACTGAATTCAGAGACAGAAAGACCCTGAGATATACATGTGCTTCTTATAAGAGTAGATCAGAACTTTAGCTTCCATTATTGTGTTCATTTCAGATTGTAGCAAAATAATTAGTGCATGCTGCCTCAAAATCAAGACTTGGACAAAATGTCATTTGCAAATTTGGATAAGTATTTTGGGGTTAAATTGCAAACTAACAATGATTTTAATGAGATTCAGAAGAGTGCTAAAGTTGCTAGAACTGATAGTGTGTGATGCCTGGCTTAGTGTTTGGAATAAGACCATTCTGTGGATTGACAAAATTCAGTTTCACCCTGAAAGACTAACAAGAGCTACACAGCTGTCAGACTATTCTGCGCATCTAAGGTCAGCAATATTGGCGCAAAACTCATACCGAATTCAATTAACAAAAATAAAATTCTGCAATGCTTACCAGTTGAAAAGTGGCAGTTGTCAGCAGAATATTTGTTTCAAAATAATACTAATTTTGGACAAATGGGATACCACTCTTATGTTTGCATGACTCCATATATGGCAGACTATTCTGCATATGGTTTTGAAAAGATGTAATGTTTATGCATCAGACTATGGAGATGAAATACATTACTTTGGATTTTTTCTGTCTGCATTTCAGCCAAAAATTTAATTTTCAACTAAAACAGCAAGTGAATTAATGTTCACAGAAATGACATCATTGTGCAGAATTACCAGACGTGCCGAATAGGCTGACATGGTTGTACATGTCAGTGTTATAAATAATGTGGAAATTAAAAGGTTTTCTAATCTGCAAAGTTCAATATTTTCTGAGAGGGGACTGTAGCTTTTGTGGGTGGGACTCCTATTTGTACCAAAATGGGAGTCCTGGATTTCTACTTTTATAATCCTAGCGAGACCTCTTCATCAGCATATAAGACACTGTGGTTGTAGATTTCTGTTTCATTAACACATTTCTCCATCAACTACATTACCTGGCTGCATTAACATCAGAATTACTCTCTGCCATATATGAATCTGGCCCTCACTGAATAACAAAAAACATCTTTTTCTCCATAAATATCATATAGATCAGGTATCTCAGACATGCAGCGGGGCCTTAAGTTGCCGAATGGTCTAAAACACTCCCCGTTACAGTTCACTGCCATCTCACCTCTGTGTGGGTTCGAGTCTCAGATTCAGCCAATATGGTATGTGAGAAAGCTTGCCAGTAGCTTATCGTGGGTTGTGGTTCTTCAGGGATTTTCCAGGTTTCTTCCTCCACCATTAATACTGACCGCCATGTATAGCCTATCGTGTGCTGAAAAATGGCGTTAAACCCAACAACAACAAAAATCAGACATGCAGCCTGGGGTTTCATTTGGCATATAAAGGCACATCCTGATGCCTGCCAAATGATTGGCTTCACAAGGTGTAATGAGAGATTACAAAGGTTGTGCAGCCCTTGTGTCATAAAAAATGCCACATGTGGCCCTCAGGGTGGTTTGAGTTTGAAAACCCTGTTAGAGACAAAGCAAAGCAACTCTTAACAATGCTAACTCCCTCTGCCTGCTAGGTTTCTACACTTGTACTTGGATGTAACCAGTTTAAAACTATCTTTTGCTTTGTGCTGTAAACATGGACCTCCATGAATGCAGTTTATTCTGTATTTATGAATGCAGTTTATTCTGTATTTAAATTCAACAATCCACTTTTTTTCCAGTGGTATAGTAAGTCAGATTTTTTTTTTAATGCTGCATACAACCTTTTTGTGAATTTATTCTTATTTTTGCAATTATGGTACCGTTTAGTCACTGTTACTTGTGATTTTGTTGAGTAACACATACATCCAATCATTACGCTTTTGGCGTAATCATTACGCTTTTTTTTCACCAAAATTACACCTTACACGTAAAGATATATGGATTATGCCTTTTTGATATATCCATCTTTTAAAAAATCAATTGTTTTTTGTTGTTTTTATTAACATTTCAGTAATCCCACAGACTATCTTAGAAAAGACTGTTTCTGTGTAACTACAATATTAGAGTATGCTTTGTGCATGCAAGTCCACTTTCATAATAGTTTCATGTTCTATTTATAGCAACAGTCCTATTACCAAGAAACAGCCTGGTTCTACTTTCAAACTTACAACCTCGTATTCTGTTTAATGCAACTGTATGGCTTAGTGAGGAGAGAACAGACTGGTTTTTTTATTTTAATCTTTACACGCAGATTCTTTGTTCTAATTCATATATAGTGCAGAACCAGTCTAAAGGTATTTCTAGCTAAAAAGTATATTTTTATTTAGTCATTGCATATATGAGAGGAAAAATACCTCCTTTCAAATAAATTCACAGAAGGATTAGAAAAAGGCAAACAATAAATGAAACAAAAGATAACAGAATCCTCCAAATATGAAGGCATGAGGGAGGCATCACATAACCTCTATTACAGGCCATGTGGAAAGAATTTTAATATTTGGCGCAAAAGTCTTTAGATGAATTCTACTCGATGTGTGTGTAAAGCCAAAAGTGCTACGTATGAAAACTTGAAGCAGTAAAGAATGTTAAAAGCCAATTTCCAATTTTTAGCTCATCTAATAGAGGTAAACTATTGTATTATCAGTGGTATCAGTGTCCACACATAAAATCATATTCTTATGTTTACCCTCGCTGAATGTAAAACATTTGTTTCTTCATTGGTCCTAGGTAACAGTTTGGAGTGAGTTTCATAACGTCTACTTCCAGGGGAGGGGGCTAAATTGGTAAATGTAAATTAGTTCTACATTCTTGGTTAAGTTTTTGCATTTAGCTTGTGATCAGCTTTTTGCATCCTTTATATGACTGTATAAATTTTGGACATGTTACATGTATACTTAGGGCCCCGAGTGACCGAGTGGTCTAAAGCGCTGTCTGTTATGGATCACTGCCATCTCACCTCTGTCTGTGTGGGTTCAAGTCTAAGATTCGGCTAATGTAGTTATGTGAGAAAGCTTGCCAGTAGCTTCTCGTGGGTCGGTGGTTCTTTCCAGGGGTTTCCTGTTTCTTTCTCCACCATTAATACTGGCCGCCATGTATAGCCTATATTGTGCTGAAAAATGGCGTGAAACCCTAAAAAACAAACCAAACAAAAACATGTTCTACCTAGAATTTGATGAGTGGATGCAGTTTGATTTCGACTTCCTTTTTCGCAAAAGTTTTATGTGAACTATATTTCGAATTTTTAGTTTGTTCCAATAACGAAACTTGATAATGGGATGCATCTCTGTTACTACTTCATTTTTAAAACTAGAGAAGGTCACTATTATTTCTCCTTTGAATACGTTCCCCAATCACATTACTTTAGGATATTAGCCTGCTACCTCGCGAATCCAGCCCTACCAAAAGACGAAAATTCGTCTTTCCTGTCTATGTCATATAGACAAAGGGCAATAACTCTTGCCCATTACCTCCCCTTGCCGCCCGTTAGGTGTCGCTTCTTTAGTTTTTTAGCTTCGCTGTACGCGAAAACACGTACAATTAGACCTCCAATGAATCCAAGCCATCTTAGTGTAAATTCTGACCATCCGAAGTTAAATTTGGAATTACTGTGTTGGATAATCATTCCTCTACAGGTCGTATACATTATTTTACAATATTTTCCAATTTGAGTGACTTTGTCACCTTTTCTAGACTTCGGACCAGGTTGCAACGTGGTCAAAGCACGCTTATGGCGGTACTAGCATGTAATACATGTAGCACTCAATAATTTCGCTTATTCCGTATGTAACGTTTACGATATTAGCGACTAATAACGTGCTGCATTGATAATGTGTGCTTTATTTATCTTCTTTGACGTTTCAGTAGACTTCAAAAAAGTCTTTGAACGACCAATTTGCGACTTTAATGGCGAACTTCGTCTTGTAGTCACGAGTTCACGCAACACTTAATCATTTCGCTTCCTCCGTTAGTTACGGTTATGGAATAGCGACTTAATAGCGTACTGAATTTTTAATTTGTGCTTTGTTTATCTTTTTCTCCGTTTCAGTAGACTTCGTCTCTGAACGACCAGTTGCGACTATTAATGGCGGAATTTCGTGTTGTAGTCACAAGTTCACGCGACACTAAATCATTTCGCTTCCTCCGTTAGTTACGGTTATGGTAATAGCGACTTAATAGCATGCTGAATTGCTAATTGTGCTTTGTTTATCATCTTTTTCGTTTCAGTAGACTTCGTCTTGAACGAACCATTGCAACACGCTCACGGCGATAACTAGTGTTGTCATTAAGAGTTAACATGGCACGGAATAATTTGACTACTACGTTAATAACGGTTATAGTATTATCGAATTAATAATATGCTGAATATTTTAATTTGTGCTTTGTTCTCTTCTTTTGTCGTTTCAGTAAGCAAAGTCGACAACGAAGGCATGAATGGCAAAATTGGTGTTGGCAATGTGGAAATGGAGGAAATTATGTTGACATGGTTTAGGCTGCCCAGTGGGTGTAAATTTCACCGCAGATCCGTGCATGGCTTTCGGGCCTGTAAGTCCGGACGCATGGAGTCTATGCTGGATCAATTGGATCCATTTTAATATGCACTTTCGCCGGCCTTCCAGCTGTCAGTCCAGCCGACACCGTCAGTTCAGCCGGCACTTCAGCAGGCAAACCGGCATTAACCGTCCATCCGGCACCGTCCGTTCAGCCCAAATGGCACCGGACGGCCAGCCGACCTTCCAGCTTGCATCAACAGGCACCGGCCGTTCAGCCCAAATGGCACCGGCCGGCCAGCCGACCTTCCAGCCTGCGTCGACAGGCACCGGCCGTCCATACGGCAACGACCGTTCAGCCCAAATGGCACCGGTCGTCCAGCCGACCTTCCAGCCGGCATCAACCGGCACCGGCCGTCCATCCGGCAACGACCGTTCAGCCCAATTGGCACCGGTCGTCCAGCCGACCTTCCAGCCGGTATCAACCGGCACCGGCCGTCCATCCGGCAACGACCGTTCAGCCCAAATGGCACCGGTCGTCCAGCCAACCTTCCAGCCGGCATCAACCTGCACCGGCCGTCCATCCGGCAGCGACCGTTCAGCCCAAATGGCACCGGTCGTCCAGCCGACCTTCCAGCCGGCATCAACCGGCACCGGCCGACCATCCGGCAACGACCGTTAAGCCCAAATGGCACCGGTCTTCCAGCCGGCATCAACCTGCACCGGCTGTACATCGGATTTACGGAGATTATAGTGATGTACCCGTCAGTCAATCTACACTACTGGTTACATATCACTACCATGAGAGAAATGTTATAGATGAATCTCCCTCCAATCAGACCATTCGAGAGGCAGGTGCCGGTCATAGCCGGACCTTCGCCGACATTCCGGCCAACCATATACCAGACAAATTAGTCGGTATTGCCGGTGTACACCTCCCGTCATGTCAAATACGTGACGGTGTGATTTTAAAACAAGGGAGAATTAGTGACATTATCAGAGGTGACGGAATTGAGTTATCTATGCCACTTGGTATGCGCTACCGAGATATGACAGCTTTACCAGAACAGGTCTTTCAGGCCGACCATCCGCCAGTTCAATCAGCCGGCAGTGCCGGCCGTCCATATGTTCACGGCTTCTCCACAAGGGAGATTTAGTGAAAGTGTCAATTATGACAGAATTGCGTCATCTAAGTCACCTTGTATGCTGTACAGATATGCAAGCTGTACCAGAATCAACATTCCCTCTGAGCGAATGGTAGATGGGCGCGCAGTGCTGGACGCACTACATAAGCATTATGTAATTGTTATTACCTTACAGTCGGCACCATCCGGCACCGGGCGTCCATCCGGCAATGACCGTTCAGCCCATATGGCACCGGTCATCCAGCAGACCTTCCAGCCGGCACTAACCGGCACCGGGCGATCCGGCAATGACCGTTCAGCCCATATGGCACCGGTCGTCCAGCCAAGCTTTCAGCCGACACTTGCCGGCACTGACCGTTCATCCGGCTCCGGCCGTCCAGCCCAACAGGCACCGGTCGTCCAACCGTATGGAGATTTTAGTCTTATACCAGTCCATCCGTCTATACCGCTGTACCAGCACGGGGACTTTTATCATACCGCAATCCGCACAAATCGGATTGACGAAGATTCTAATGATGTTTCCGTCTGTCAATCCGTACTACCGGTTACATATCACTACCATGACACAGATAGTTGGCGAGGAATCTCTCGATCCAACCCGACCATTCGAGCGGTCGGTGCCGGTCATAGCCGGCCCGTCGCAGTCATTCAGGCCAAACATATGCCAATCAATTCATTCGGCATTGCCGGCCGTCCATAGGCTAACAGCTCATCCACAAGGGAGAGTGAATGCCTTTATCAGAGATGATGGAATCGAGTCATCTATGCCACCTGGTATGCATTACCCCGATATGGATGCTTTACCAGAGCAAGATTATGCACATAGTGAGTGCGATGAGTCGCAGGCAAATCAGCGGTATGCAGATCCAACTATGGAACGGACTGAGTTCAGCTTCAAAGCCGCAGTGGAGGAAATTTATAGGGTGTTGGCCCCTTCAGAATGCCCTCCACCTCCTGCGGTCGATCTGGATGAGGGGGAAGAGACTCTATCCTTCCGCCTCCTTCCCCAGTCGACAAAATTAAGGAAATTAATGACCGTCTGTCGACACGTATAGGGGATCCAGGAATTGCTAAGGTTTTTCTTTTCTGAAAGCCAAGTACCAGCGTCGTTTTCAGGTCGATGGTACAAAACTCACTCCGGTGCGTTCAGTACTGAGGTCCCGGCTCTGGATAAAAATATGGCAGCAGTCCATATGTCTGCTCCATTGTCTTATAAAGTGGACTAAACGGTGTTCAATGCCAAGTCCAAGCTGGTTCGAAATGTAGTCGCTACGTCTTCACTGTTAGATCTAGCCTCCCTAGCCATTTTCAGGATCGCTGAAAAATCTGGCAATGAACATGCTTGGGATTCGACGGCCTGGTTAGCTAGGGTTCTTAACAGGGCAGCTCACCATTCCATGGCACAATGCGCTGACTGCTTCTGCCAACCTAGACCTGATACGTCGTGACGCATGTCTGAAGGGCACGTCGCTTAAACCCCATCATATGCTGGCTAGATATGACCGACGCACATTTCACGTCCCTATCCCACGAGTTGCGGACATTCTCCGTTGTGCTTGTCGGGACTAGGCTTATCAGTTCCATGTCATACCTTTTGGCCTAAATTTAAGCCCTTGGGCTAGTACCAAGGTTATGGATTACGTCGTCACCCTGTTCCGCTCGACTTCATCTATTGCGTCGGCAGTATATTTGGACGACATCCTCCAGTAACATCTGTCAAGTTCTACTCTGCTCAAAGGCAGAAACGATCTTATATCACTTTACGTCATATAGGCTTTCTCGTGAACTGGATAAAGTCTGATCTCTGTCCAATCCGGATTTTGGTCCATCTGGGTGTGGAGTTTCTCCTGATCTGAATCTGGTAAGGCTTCTTCGAGTTTGCGATCATCCAGATAATTGCACTCGTAGAGTCCGTTTCCGACAGGATGCGCATTTTAGCGAGAGAGTTGCAGATCCTCGGATTATTCAATGTGGCAGCAGACTTGATCCCTCTCAGCCGTCCTTTTAGGCGCCCTTTACAAAGGACTTTGCTAGCGTAATTGCGCCATTTTCAAGTCCCTTCGATCCCAGAAAACAGTCATGCTCACGCCAGAGATACGATCATTCTTGAGTCAATGGCACAACCCCTGTAGGCTGTCCACAGGGATTACTCTGGAGATACCCCAAGGGGATAACGGTATGTTCCGCCACTAATACCTACGGTTGGGGTGCCCACCTGTTGCCGGACTTAGATACTGTCAGCGGCACGTGGGTGCCAGGGGCGAGCCCTTTCCACATCAACCTTTCAGAAATAACGGCTGTCATCAATGCCTTTCATTTCGGGCAGGATCAACTCTTATTACAAACTGCCCTCATTATGTCAGACAACATTGTGGTGGTGCCTTGCCTCAAAACAAGGGGACACCAATCACCAGACCTGTGCAATCTGAACTGGCGGTTTCTACATTGGTTCGACAATCTCCACCTCAATGTACAATTCAGACACACAGAATGGTCACTCCATCAATCGGACTTTCTTCCAATCGACACACTTTGGAGACGTCCGATGATTGATCTTTTGCAACAAGGTGGAATAGCAAATTCTCCACCTTTCATCTCACAGGTTCCAGACCCAGAAGCTTGGGTCGTGGATGCTCGATCAATCACCTGGGAAGGGTTGTGGTCATTCTCCTACCCTCCCACGGTCTTGGTACTGGAATTAATCCAGAAGTTAAGGGGTCAGAATCGTCAGATGGTTCTGATTACCCTTCTCAGATGGAACAACTACTGGGTCTCCGATCTACTCAATCTAGGCGATAGATCTACCCAGGAAGATTACAGTCAGCACAAGTATTCACAAGCAACCGCGGCCAGGGGTGTTCCACCCCTGTCCGGACCGTCTTTTTGTTCAAGCTTGGCTCTTGTCTAGACAGCCTTGCAAGACAAACAATTTAAATCTTTGATTGCGGAGAGAATCTCGAGAGCAAGAAGGCCCTCTACTCTGAAGGTTTACGAGGGCAAGTGGCATGTTTTCAGAGACTGGTACCATATCATTCACATTGTTCCTCTGAGTGTCACAATCCCTCAACTGGCCAACTTTTCTCTGGCTTTTCAAGGAGAAACATCTGGCTCCAGTTATTCTCAAATGTTACCGCTCCATGATATCAGACACATTCCGCCATTCTGGTACATGTGCTATCAGCCATGACAAAGATTTGTCAGATCTTTTAGACATTTAAAAAAAAAAAAAAAAAAAAAAAAAACAATTGACTTATATCCCTCACCCTGTTTCCAAATGGAATCTGTCCTGGGTTTTAACATGACTCAATTCAGACAGTATTGAGTCTTTAACCCACGATTAGTTAAAGCTACTATCATACAAATTGGGTTTCTTGATAGCCTTAGCTTCAGCATGCAGGGTGAGCGAGTTACATGTCCTTTCTAGTGACCCGAACTCTCTTCCATTCCGATCAGAGGGTTTGATGGTCCTCTTGACGCAGCCAGGCTTCGTAGTCCAAAATAGATTACCATACATTGGCTATCAACGAGTCGTCATTAGCTCGCTTTCTTTATAGATAAGTCAGGATCAACAGCCATGTAAGATCCTGTTTGGGCACTCTAGCACCATTTCAATGCATAGAGGTGAGTCAGGTCACATACAAGCACCTCTTTTTTCTGGTGATAGCTGGGATATGAGACATCACCATTCAAGCCCTTGCTTCATGGCTGTAGTGGGTTATACGCTCGGCGTACTCTGAGAATTCGCAAATCAGTCACCTTATAGAAGCTGTTGGCTGACATGCAGAGTCAACCTTCTACAGTTTTATCTTCAAGTTTGTACTCGCAGAGGCAAACATTGATTCTAGTAGGTCCGGTGTTGGGCAGCCCAGACGCCCACCAGACTCATGTACAACAATCAGCACAGCCTATTAGCTTCGCTGGATTCGCCAGATAAATTTTCGTAGGTAAGAAGATTTCAATATCTATCTTCTTAACCGTATAAAAGGGTCACATATCACGTGACCCTGGGCTGTGTTGGTGATTGAAAATTAGGAGACCGGGTTATCATTCACATGGGGAATCCAACCATCATTCCCTAGAGGATACCCGTGTGGAGGCCGGATGCTCCGCATTCCCTCCTCCTATTACTTATTCTCCTAAAGTAATGTGATTGGGGAACGTATTCAAAGGAGAAAGCAAATTTTGTAGTAAATTATGTTTCTCCGAGAATACTTACCCAATCACATTACTAAGAAACCCTCCCAACCACCCCGCCATGCGAGCATCCTCGTGTTTTATATATCGCTCAGCTTAAGAACTAAAGAAGCGACACCTAACGGGCGGCAAGGGGAGGTAATGGGCAAGAGTTATTGCCCTTTGTCTATATGACATAGACAGGAAAGACGAATTTTCGTCTTTTGGTAGGGCTGGATTCGCGAGGTAGCAGGCTAATATCCTAAAGTAATGTGATTGGGTAAGTATTCTCGGAGAAACATAATTTACTACAAAATTTGCTTTTTTTTAATGCTTTATTACATGAGTTAAAGATTTGATTGGGTCTTGACCTGGGATTGAGAACTGCTGGTGTAGATCCTTGGTCTGCAGGCACATTAAGGGACAGCTAATCTATGTTTTGGCATTTGTAAAAACAAATTTGTTTTAGCCTGTCCTGGTAGACCGTGTTTATGAATGCATACATGTCTGAAAGTATCCATCCAACCTTAAATTTACAGCTGTATTAAAATTGATTACATTATGCTCAGTGTTAAAGTTTATTACGTTAAGCTCTGTTAATTTTTTTTCCTTTTTAGCTAATGAAAATGCAGTCTTTACAAAAAATGCAATACCTTTTTGATGTTTTTTTTTGCACAGTAACACTTTAAAAGTTACATTTTTAGGCATGTACAGTAAAATGCCGTACCTAATGACGCCATGATAGCCAATCCAGGATAATCCAGTGGTGGGAATCATACCTGTACTCTGGCATCATCCACTATGCTACCACAGTTTTCAAGAGTGAATGATATTAACTACTGAGTGTAATTCATATAAGAGCAAAATAATATGGTGTGGTAAAAAGTGAATAGAAACAAAAGATGAAAATTAATCAACAGAAGTCTCTGACATTATCTTGATTTTTCCCTTTTTTAGGTGGTGCTAAAGCAAAGAAGATGAAAAGAAGCAGATCTGAGAGTTCCAGTACAAATGAGTCAGATACTGACTCAGAATCATGTACGACTCACAATCCATTCCTTAGACAATTTGATTAGACACTTGAATACAAATATTGTTTCTGTGGGTTACAGTTATTAGTAGAGGTCTCATTGCACATGTTACATCAAGTTTCTTTTTAGGTGTATAATTGTTTACACACATCCATTTACTTCAACTTGAAGTAAATGGCTTTTAAACTTCATTTGATTTGCAGTAGGGTCCTGAAACAATCATTGTCATAGTTTTAATCTTTCATTCTACAACAAAGTTTTATAAATGTTTGCCTTGGAACTCCAGATGGGTAACTCCCAACATTATTAATCTTCAGATGACAGTTTAGTCTGAGAAATACTGGCTGTTGATAATAATGATGATAATAACTTTTAAAGCATAGGCATATATTGGAGCTGTGGAAAGTGTTACTGGAAAAAACAGTAAGAAATTTTTTAAAACTTTGATATGTTGAATATGGTCACGTACATGTGGGATGAACAAAACAAATGTCATGGTGATCAATCCCCTATTCAGCAATATTTTGAAATGTATCAGTAGATTAAAAACATAGAGAGTCCTACATAAATTATATTTTTAATAAAGGATATACAACATATCAGGTTTTTTTATTAAAATTTTTTATAATTTTACATTGTGCCTTAGTATTGAGCCTATTAGAATACAAAGTTTCTTACCTATGAATCCAGTAACCTTTATCAGTTTATTCGTCCCTCCATGCTCCAAATCGAGTAAAGTTAAATCACTCCAGCAATATATATAATATATATATATAATATATATATATATATATATATATATATATATATATATATATATATATATATATATATATATATATATATATATATATATATATTCTGGCTTATAAGTTGATACTTTTTTACTTGAAAGTCAGGCCTTCATCTTATACTCTGAATCGACTTATGTATGGATTGTGTCATTAAAAGCTTATACAAGTTACGTTCGTAACTACAGGTAAAAAAATGAATTAGAACATGGATGTGCTTTCAATTATAATAAAACAAGCCGGGATTGTTTATTCAGCTGTGTCAATTGATAACAGAATATAGCAGTGATTTGTTAAGAAGTAAAATCACAAGCATGTTAGCATCGGTAATGCAATTTCACTATTACCGGTAATATGGAATATCATACAACGATACCATTACTAGTGTAAAATACGAACCCAAGATATTTACCTGGCCTCGTCTTATACTCCGAATTGACTTGTATATGGACAAAGGATGAAAAATTCACAGAATTGGTGAATTTGACTTATACTTCGAATCGACTTATAGGCCGGAAAGAAAAAAAGATATATATATATATATATATTCTAAGATTATGCTCTTTGCCACTTATATTATTAATAATTACTCTTACACCTCTTTAGTGTATGGCTATACATGGCAATCAATATAATTAGTGGAGGAAAAGCCTGGGAAGAACTATCAATCAATAGGAAGCTGTCTCAGGTAGCCATATTGGTTGATTTGAGACTTAAATGTACATACAACAGAGTTGAAATGTGAGTGGTCATCTGGAAGCACCTCAGACCACTCCATACATGCCAACCATGATGCTTTTGGCATGTATGCTATCATTATGCTGTTTTCTCACTAATTGCCTTATGCATAACCATATATATATTACCCTTTTTTCAGTATATCAGCCTTCCCAAAAAATCAATTATTTATTTTCTCATTTTTAATAACATTCAATTAATCAGAGCTCTTGGAAACGGTTAATTACGCATATTAGGAAGCAAATTTTTGATCTGTGACGCAGAAAATCACCCACGCTGGAGTCCTCCATACGCATGGTTTTTTTTTGCATGGGGGGGGGGGGGGGGGCGATTTTTTATTCTTTGCAAACAGGAAAGTTTTGCGGCACAATAAATATGTTCTAATCACTTTGTAAAATGGGGCAATGCTTTTATTTGAGTTTGTTGCTGACTTTATTTGAGCAAAGGTCATCGGCTTGCTTCGATGATGGTGCATTTGTTATTGAAAGGCACCGCTAAAGGCTCTAGTTAAAGGACCTAACAAATACCCGTTTGTTATTACCGCGGCAACATCAAATAATTGTAGAACATTGAGACAGATTTGTTTTATTTGTTTAGTATATATCATAGCTTCAAAGGTAATCAGTTTTCTTTGAAGTGTCAGCAAAACAATTTTTTTCTTCCATCTGGTTTTTTAAAAAAATTAGCGTCATCTAGTTGACTATACTCATTTCACGTTTCCGCCTTCAGAGGTGTTGGATTTTAAATAGTCAGTTGCATGGCTATTTTGATTATAATACAGCATACAGTAAAAAGACCAGATATCAGCATAAGCGGATTATGATATAGCAGTGCATTCTTATATCCATGTTCGCTGCTTCCTGTTATGGTGCCTTTGATTTTCTCTACTCCAAATGCAAGACTGTATATACAGTTTTTATCAGCCAAAATTTATGTCACCACAAATATTGCCAGATTGTGTTTATTATGTCACCAAAAAGGAAAAACAGAATCGCAATTTTCTACATTGGCGAAGCCCTGTGATCCTGTAATTTATTTCATTTCCGATTGTAGCTGTATAAATATTGCATGCGATCTCAAAACCAAGACACATCGAGACTTGGACAAAATGCCATTTCCAAATTTGGAAAAGTATTTTGGGGTTAAACGAAAAAATGATGAAGATTTAAATGAGATTCAAAACTGTGCTTAAGTTACTAGAACTGATACAGTGGACTATTCAGTGCATGGCTTTGAAAATATGTAAAGTTTATGCATCAGTCTATGGAAATGAAATACATTACTTTGGAATCTTTCTGTCTGCATTTCAGCCCAAAATAATTAACTATATTTTTTATACCAAAAAGGCACGTTATTGAATAATTACAGAAATGACGTATTGTGCAGAATTACCAGTCACGCCGAATAAGCTGATACAGTTGTACATGTCAGTGTTGGGAGAATTAAACTCGATGGTAACCAACACTTCTTCTAATCTGCAAAGTTTAAAATTTTTTGGGATGGGACTGCAACTTTTGCTGGTGGGACTCCGTATTTTTACCAAAATGGGAGTCCTGGACTCCTAGTTTTAAAATCCTAGCGAGACCTCTGATTAATCCCATATACCATATTTTAGAAAAGACGACTTCTATGTAGCTACAATATGAGTACGCTTGTCTGTGGATTTGTGTGCACTTTCCTAACAGTATTATGTTCTGTTTATAGGAGCTTTTAACTTTGTATTCTATTTTTAGCAGCTCTATGGCTTAGTGAGGAGAGAACGGACTGGTTTTCTGATTTCAATCTTTACGCGCATAGTCTTTGTTATAATTCATATTTGGTGGAGAACCAGTCTTGGCACTAAAAAGTATATTTTATTTTTGGTAGATGTGTATATGAGAGCGAAAATATCTCCTTTCAAATAATTTCACAGATGGAATAGAAAAAGGCAAAAAATAAACGAAACTAACAAATAGCAGAATCTTCTAAATATGAAGACATGAGGGCAGCATCACATGACATCTATTTCAGGCCATGTGGAAAGGATTTTAATAGTTGGCACAAAAAGTCATCATATAGATTCTAGTTTATGTGCGTGTAAAGCTAAAAGTACTATATATGAAAACTTAGCAGTATAAAGGATGTTAAAAGACAAGAGGGGCAAATAAATCATTGTTCATTAAAAGTTTAGCTTGTTTGTTTGTTTTTTATGGTTTAACGCCATTTTTTTAAAGCACAATGTAGGCTATACATGGCGGCCAGTATTAATGGTGGAGGAAGAACCCGGAAAGAACCACTGACCCACGAGAAGCTGCTGGCAAGCTTTCTCACATAACTATGATAGCCGAATCTTAGACTTGAACCCACGCAGACAGGTGAGATGGCAGTGATCCGTAATGGACATTGCTTTAGACCACTCAGCCACTCGGGGCCCCCAAAATTTTAGCTTGTTAAATGTGGATTATGCTTTTTCTACCTGGATTCCACTTTTTGACGACTTGGATTATGCTTTTTCCTTGTCAGGGGTTGGCATGTTTGCCACTCGACCATCTGGGGCCCTAATAACATGGGAAACATTTTTAGAGAAAGCATTCTGGTGACCAAGATTTCTTGGCCACCTCTTTGCATTTGGGTTATTAGTCAGATTTCACTTATATTAGTAATAATTGGTGTTATACCTTTCTTTGTGCTCTATAATGTTACAGCTGTTTGAGATTAAGGGTTGAAACTGGAAATACTTAATACATAATCATTGATGGGGCCCCTAGTGGTGTAAAGCGCTGTCCGTTACAGATCACTGCCATCTCACCTCTGTCTGCCTGGGGGTCGAGTCTCAGATTCGGCCAATGTGGGTATGTGAGAAGTGGGTTGGTTGTTCTTTCGGGGGTTTTCCGGGTTCTTCCTCCATCATTAATACTGGCCGCCATGCGAAGCCTATCTTGTGCTGAAAATGGGGCATTAAACTATTAAAAAAACACAAAAAACAAACAAACATAATCATTGAAAGGTCATGGTCATATCTTAGAGTTCACAGTTCACAGTTTTTATCATTTTCTTTTCACTTTTTACGTTACAGCCAAATCATATTAGATCAAGCAATGCAACTCAGTATTCTCTTGCATCATAACCATCACATATCACATTGGGATCATACTTTTCTTTTACAAATGCATATTTTTGCGTCACTGACAATCAAGTTTAAACATTATTATTTTACAGATGAGAAAGATAAGAGGCAAATGAAACAGAAAAAATCAAATAGAAAAACAGCTATCCTTGACAGAGAAGACAGCAGAAGAAATGACAGAACAGGGGACTTAAGAGAAAAACATAGTGATGAATATCAGAGAGATTTCAAGAATTCGGGAGAAAGAGGAGTGAGATCAGATCATGAAAGAAAATCTAGAAAACCGGAAAGACTTTCAAGAGCATCATCTTCAGATGAATCCTGTAGTGAAGAAGATGAGAAAGGAGCATTGAGTGTTCAGAGGAGATCTATAGATATCTCACCTCATAAAAGACATGACACCTTTTTATCTCGTGAAAAAGTAGAAGGTACAACATATGAGAAAAGCAACAAGGATACAAAGTCCAGATCTCATGAATGGAAGACTGAGATTAAAGAAGAAAGAGATTATGAGAGACATAGAGATAGGCACTATAGGTCTGGATCTCATGAGAGACCAGTGAAAGAGGAGAGATTGGATAGTGTGAGATATAGAGGTAGACATGAACATGAGAGAAGATCTCCAGCAAAAAAAAGAGATAGAGATAGGAGTAGGTCCCCCCGTGCTAGACGATCAAGATCTAGATCATAAATACACTGTATTTGTTCATAATTTCCAAAAGACGTGTGATTTTTATTCTAGGATTGGATGTTGTAAATATATTTTAATCTTTATAAAATAAAGTCAAATTTACCAGTAGCAGTCACCCATGGGAAAAGGCAAAATTGTCCTTTTCGCATGTGACTTCTGTTATCAGGTTCACTGTTCAAAGTTGTTTTCAGAACAAATGCCATCACTGAATAACAGTAGTAGTGGTAGTAGTAGTAGTTATTTTAGTATTACAATATCAAGATTGTTTTATATAAAAAAAAATTATAAAATACATGTATCGTTCCACACAAGATTGCTATGTCCTGCTCACTTTAGTATAAATTAAATCACCACTGATTTCAAAATAATTACTGATCTTTCTTTGTGTACCATGAAAAAATAATTTAATTACCGATAGATTACATAAGACTGTAAAACATGACTCATTGTAAAACAGAGGACTTGCACTTTGCTCATATATAAACTAGTCATGGAAACAGCTATTCTTTCTTCAATAACAAATCTGGATTAGCGAGTTGCTCAACACGCGGAGATCAAAAGACAGTCTGCTTATATGAGAGTTCTGTGAAGAATAAGAAAGCCTTTCAGTGCTGTTCGTTGTAATCCATGCAGACAAGTTTTAAATATTGAATGACTCCTAACCCTAATAAAAACAGATAAAACTTTAGTATCACTTCTAAAAAATGATTTTTTTCCCCCCATCAGGATTAGCTAAAAAGGAAAAGATATCTCACTATACCTGTGACAGTGACACAAAAGTGACCTTTCTCTGCCTCAATTACATCATTGTATTTACCACCATCCAGTAAACTATTTGCTTCAGCCCTCTCCTGTAACGATAAACTGACTCAAGTTCGAACGAGGCATATTGACACAACTGAATTAGACTGAGTGTTGCTGGTATACAAGAGTACAAGTGAGATATGAAATGTTTGTACATCGGTTCACATGATATGTGTTACGTTAATCTAACAATGCCTTGCCCACCAAACAAAAGTTTAGTTTGCATACATAGAGGAGATACTGTTGATCTATTCCAGTGACAGCTAAAGGCAGGAAGAAACCACTGTTAATTAGGAAACATCTATCTGCTGACTGCAGAAAGCAGGTGACCTTTACACACAGGACATTTATATAGGAAATCTGCCAGTGGGAAATTAGAAGTCAGTGTGACCAGGTGACCAATGTTCATGAACTGCATACAAAAATTTTAAACAACTTGTGTATGATAACTTGTAAAATATTGTAGTAAGTAACTTTTCAATTTTTTAAAAATTTTTACATAGCCAAGGGTCCAAGGAATACCAAAATTAACAAAAGTATAGGTTTGTTTTTTGCATTTTTTGTGCTACTTTTAATTGACTATCCCCAAGTAATGTTAATTACGTAGAAATGTATGGGAAAAAATACCCTGACACTATTTGTATGAAAGATAATAGTTGCATGAATAATAAAGAAGTCAGAAAATTTGCAACATTGAAGATCATTGACATCTTAATAAATAGAGAAATAAAGCCTATTTTGGTGAATTAAATTTTTCAGTATGGGGCTGTTATTGAAATCATATTGATATCTGTAAGAGAAAACCTGTACTGATTATTTGGTCTAACTAAGAACTGTCCCAATACACTCTCATCAACACATAATACATATATACAATTAAATAAAATAAAAAATGAATTATATTGCACATTTTATGGAGTCATCTTTTTCAAGTAACAAAAGATTTCTCTTGGCTGCTGCTTATTAAAATTTGCATTCATTTTTTGCTATGGTTTTGGAGTTTGTTTTTGTAAATGTTTGTCCAGACTGCTCATTCCCATGTGATTGTGGAGTTACTGGTGATCCCATGTGATTGTGGAGTTACTGGTTGAATTACTTGGTATGCAAATAGCGCAATATTGCTAAAGGTTTGATCAACATTATTTACAGTTTTTGAAACCCTTTCTTTAAAATTCGGCACTCTTTTGAGCATTGAGTAGTACCAGCTTAAGACGACAATGCTCTCCTTGGCTGGTTGTGGTTTGAGAGGTTCCCAGTATAACTGACCTTTGCATCTTTTCTTCAGGCAGTACTTATGATTTTTGTGCCCAGCATTTATTGATGTCCATTTTTAAACACAAATATTGACTTAAAAATATTGCCTTTTACAGTATCCCATATTCCACAATTGTTGTAAAATTCACATTTTTTGGGGATTCCAGTTAACTTGTGTTCTTCAATTTATCCACTAACAGAAAACTATTAGACTTATTTAGCAGATGGCACAGGACTGTATATGATTCGTTAGTGATGAGTTTGTATGCTTCATGACCAGAATGCAAATTCTGATATTGTTTCATGTTCTTATGTTAGCATTGTTTTGAATGTTCTCATCTTTGTTATCACAGTTCATCTTAGTTGACTTGACATAGTCTTCAGTGGGACCACTCTGGTGGTATAGTGGTAAGAGCATCAGCCTCGGATGCAGAAGGTCATGGGTTCCATCTCCAGCCGAATCATACCAAAGGCTAACAAAAATGGTACTAACAGCTGCCTCACTTGGTGCTCACTTAGGACTATGTCAGGATAATGTGACTAGGTGGGGCATCATATGATGCCCCAGTGCTAGACATCACTATTTGATGATGTTGACTTCTCAGTTATGGTAATTTTAAATTCTTTCTCCATTTTTGTCCTTTACTACAAAAGAAAATTTCAGTTATTGCTTACGATGGGTGTACTCATTTCGGGAGGCTGAAATTGCTTGTTTGCATGGCTTCCACTCATCTTTAGAACTGAAACTAAAATGATTAGCAGTCCAGATAGTATAATCCATTGAACCCAGTCTGCTCCATAATATGGTAAGCTGTGTATTGTTTTGGATTTCTAATGTAGTGAACAATTTAGTCAACACTACATGAGTTTTATCCAACGAACCATTTATTATAGGATACAGTGTCTTAATTGGTATACTACAGCCATTATAGTCCATGTTGATGAATACCCACCATCTGTGCAGCATGAAATGAAGGATTTGTCATAGGAAGAAAATAATCCATTAACTGGTTGAAGTCCAATCTTGCCTTGTAAGTCTCAGCATTAGTGGTGCTTATAATCAAGGGATAAAACTATAAATATGTTACTTGATAATTATACTGTTCATTTTTTTAATTTAACTTTATTTAATTGTATATATGTATCTTGTGTAAGTGAGAGTGTTTTGGGACAGTCTTGGGGTGTTTCCTTTTATCAGTTACCAACAAGGGGAAAACTGCTGATGATACTGGATAACTATACAGTGCATAATTATTCTGATCACGTTTTTATCTGACTTTATTTGTGTATATATCTATCCTGGTAGAAGAGTGTGTTTTGGGACAGTCTTGGTGTAATCTTGTGGCATTTTTCCTTTTATGATTACGAACACGGGAATAAAGCTCAACTGATGTTACTCAATAATTATACCATGCTTAGTTATGCTGATCACTTTTTTTATTTGACTTTATTTAATTGTATATATGTATCCAGGTTATGTGATTGTTTTTGGACAGTTTTATGGTCTCTTGGGGTGTCTTGGACTTTCCACTGACAAGGAGAAAAACTACTTATGTTACTCAATAGTTATACCATGCATAATTATACAGAAGACTTTTTTATTTGACTTTATTTAATTGTATATATATATCCTGGGAAGGTGTAAGTGTTTTGGGACAGTCTTGGGTGATTAGTCGCTCCCCTGATGATTAGTGCAGGTCATAAATCACAAAAGATTTCCAATGGTCTCATAGATTTTATTTTTATTTCCAGTGTTTATGTTTCTACAATACACCATGCTAAAAGTGTTATATTGATGACATTATTATGTAATGATTATGCTATTCTGATCTGCACAATAAGCAGTTTTTTTTAAAGACATTATTAATCAAATTCTTTTATGAACATGAAAATCAAAGAATAAATTTGAGAAAGAAGAAAAAAATCAGTAGTTTTGGTCATGCTATTCAGGCTTGATGATTATCCCTTAAGTGATAATTATATGTCTTATTTTGTAAAGTATATGTGTATGTTTTCAAATCAATCAGGTTCTGTGAATTTATATATGTTCATTGGTATCCATTTTCTTGTATTTAAAATCGGTACTAGAAATGTGTTTTTGTGTTAAGGTTTATTATGGTGTATATAATAGCATCCATTGCACTTCTGTGGAACCCTTGTTATTCCTGCATGGGCAACAATAATACTAATGCTATGTCCATTTATCCATTTATCTGTCTTTAATGCATCAGTCTATAATCTTGTCTCTTTCCTAAGCAAACTCTACAATTTCTTGATGTCTGTATGAAACTTGGTACACATTAAAATAGTCTAGATGTACCTTTTGTTATTCAAAATTCATTTGTTTCAATATTTTCAGTGTTTATGACCATTCATCCATCCATCCATTCATCCACTATTCAGACTTTAATTTCCGGAGCAGATATTCAAAGCTCTCTTAAGATATTTCATTGAAGTTAGCAACATATATTGGACTAGTACTGTGGATACCTTCTTCAGTCTTAACATTTTAAATGTTTTCATCCATTTGTTCATCTATTTAAGATATCTCTATGAAACTTGCTGGACACGTTAGACTGGTGGATAAGATGTACCTTTTAATATTAACCACTCTCCAGTTTCAATACTTTTGATATATTTGTATGTTTTGTATTTCACCCATTCATCCATCCATCCCATGTCCATACTTTTGTATGTGGTGCAAAACTCCCAAACTGTTAAAACATCTCTGATCCATCCATGATTACAATTGTTTTCAGAGCAAAGCTCCAAGACTGATTCAAGATCTCAATTAATCCACCAGCAAGTGTGTTTGAAGCACCAACCACATGGTTTTGATTATTGATTTGGGGATGAATTGGGTTGGTATGTTCCCTATCCCTATGTTACCATTTTACCACTATGGGAATAGTAAATCTTCCTTCAACTGCATAATGTTATGGATGCCACTAAAATGTTTTCAAGGTGTTGTGGATGACAAATCATGGACCTTCTCCATCAACTTCATCCTTGTCCAATGAAAAGGAGGAGCACTGCTATTCTCCTTCAAGACGGTTGAGAAAGGATCAGTGATCATATTCACCAAGGAGGACAACTAGTATGGTTAGTTCCATTACCCCGTGAGAGATGTGCCATGAAGGATCATCCAATCATGCTTCTGGAGTACCTATGGATGACAATGCCCCTTCCATCATGGTAGACGAATGAGTTTCCAAAGGCTCTAATGATAATAGTTACTACTGTTTGATTGGGATAACCAACTCCTTGGGACAGGTGTTGGAGGAGGAGGAAGCTTGGAAGTTACCAATTTATTCTCCCAGATATGTGCCTTAAGCTATCTAGCACTATGGACAAAGTAGATTCACTCCAGACTGGAGAGGATTTGTAAAAACACCTCTCATCCAGATTTTGTGCAGTTTCCATGTTCTGCGATGGTCAATTAGCTTGCTCAGAAATTTTCTTGGAAGGAGTTTGTCAGGCAACAGAAGTAGTTGTATATCCCTAATTCTTCGCTCTGACCGGGCGCCCCGAGTGGTCGAGTGGTCTAAAGCGCTATCCGTTATGGATCACTGTCATCTCACCACTGTCTGCGTGGGTTCGAGTCTAAGATTCGGCTAATGTCGTTATGTGAGAAAGCTTGCCAGTAGCTTCTTGTGGGTTGGTGGTTCTTTCCGGGGTTTTCCCGGGTTCTGCCTCCACCGATAATATTGGCCGCCATATATAGCCTATCGTGTGCTGAAAATTGGCATTAAACCCTACAACAACATCGCTCTGACCGCTGGTCTCTGCCTTCAGTTATCGAATTCAATCTTCAGCATGATCCCCACTTTGACTGTCATGAATCGCTAGTGGGAATTTCGATAAAAACTTGGAAGCCCTTAGAGCTTAAGGGCCGCACACTAGTGGCAACTGCCTCTCATGCCGCCAGTCTATTTTCAGTGGTATCCTTCTGTCTCTTAAAAGAGGAATCTCTGCAATGTCAATGAGACTGACATGGGAGGTTCTCCACCTTGGATATGTTAACAGTGTTTCTGGACAACAGCAGGGAACTTTTAATGACTACGCTGCTTGAATTGGAGACGCGTCTTAGAGATTTCATCCCTTCGTAGCGTCACATGATTTTTGAAAGCAGCAACATGGGTCCCTGACAGCGACTTTGGGGTCATCGAAAACAGGCTAAGAAGTGTACCCATGCTGACTCTCATATTCAACCATATTCCATGTTCTTTAAGTACTCCCAACCCCAACTGTCTCAACTTTGTTCATTGTTCATTATTTTTTGCCGCTTGTCTGAACGAGATGGAAAGAGATGCCAAGAAAAAATACTTTAGACTATCCTCTTCTCAAAGGGAGTCTTTTGAGCGTCGTACCAGCATCATAGTTACATTGTTACATATATCTGATTTGATATATATTTGTTTTAATTTAATATTGTCTGTTTATTTTTATATTTAAATTTTCATTACATGCTATTGTAATGTAAATTTATTCACTAGAAATTATGTTTTTTATTCAGAAAATCGGTCGACCGAATTGTTCTTTGGTAAGCGAGTAATGTTGACCTAAATCCTAACCTCGATTCGAGGTTAGTAGCAATACGTAAACAAGTTTCATCTTTTTTAAACAATGATTGTTTTTATGGTCTAGATGAGACTATTGAAGAATTAAACATTTTATTCCTAAAGTAAGAATGATTGGTTCTCGTCAGGGTCATGTTAGGAATCGTGATACAAACATTCACGTAACTCTATTCCCCCTCGTGATTTCGCAGTTTGGGGATATATTCGAAACAGCTTTTTAGAATAAGATACAACCTTTGCTTTAGTGAAATATTTTCAATTCAGGGCTTTTGCAAATGACGTTAAGTAATTTTCGTTTGTTGTAGCCATGTTTTTTAATCCATGTTAACAATTTTTCAGTTCATTTGGATGTTAAAAGATTAATTCGTATCTCTGGAAATATTTGATGTGCTCCTCCGTAATGTTTGGACAAAGACAGTTTATAAAAATAATATTCGGATTTCCAACACCGGATTCTTGTGATTCGACAAGGAACTACAGATAAACACAAAACACTTCAGCATAGGCCATTTGCTTCCATCATGGATATTTTCCAACAGGACTCGAACTTGAATCCATTTGAATATTTAATTACAAGGACGTTTGTAATTTAATTCGTACATTATTCTTGGATATTTTTTGGGGGGATTTGAGTCTTAAAACTGATTTTCCATTTTTACAATCTTTTTCCAGGGAAATAAATTATTTATTAAATTTTACAAAGCTTGTTGTTTTTACTTTTTCTTTGTAACCGTTTATTCAAGCCTAAACACTTTACATTCTTTTCATGGGTTTGATCTGGCAACACGGATAATGCGTGTCCATTCCACTTTAAATAATGGATACCAGCTTCGTTTTTGGAAAACAAGCAAACTCTATTCCCAGACCTCTCCGCCTTCAACAGATTTCTTCTGGAAGAACTTCTCAATATAGATACTACCATTCCTGTCTGGAACTTCTTTAAATGCAGCTAATAGTTGGTCTCCATCGATCTTGAGAATGCATTTATGTCTATACCTCGACGCAACATGTTGATGATGTGCTCACGTGGAGACAGAGGGGGTAGTTCTTGAAGGATTCTGGTCTCGTAAGAAGCGACCTTTCATATCTACAGCTTGGAAATTAAGGCAGTTTCCAGCCCTACATTGTTGTTTTAGTCAACAATATAAGGCGTTGCTGTGTTATGATCACCTTGTACAACAAGTAAGGAGTAAATTATCTCCTGTATAATATGGATACACATGCTTCTTGTCTGTGTGTGGAAGTCTAGAATCTTGTCTAGAATCTTTTCCGAGGATATTCCCTATCGACTTTGCCATATTCTTGGCACAGTAACGGTTTAAGCCAATTCGGGGCCCAATTTGAATCATTTTGGCAAGGCTCCTGGATTTACGCACGGGGCCCCATGTGAGCACGGCATTTGGAAATAAACTTTTCAACAGGTTTTATATGATAGTAGATCTCTTTAAAATTACTTTCTCTAAATCGGTCAAACCGGTCTATGGCCGGCGCTGTCTAGGTAAAATGAATATTCTGGCGGACACCCTGTCTAGATGGGTTTGGGTAGTCCTCAAGCAACAGTCGGTAAAAGTATATTTCGAGCTATGGTGAAAACCGTAAGTGGACTTGTTTACTATGGGACTGAAGAACACGCTCCTTTACGTCTGTCCAATACCAGATTAGAGGGCCAGGGCGGTAGATCATTGAAGCCTAAAGCGGAATTGTCTGTACTCTTGCGCCTTTCCACTCGACGTACACGTTACTCAACCCATTTAAGTTTTCTAGAAGTCGGACAAAATGGCTGGCATTAATCATCAGTGACGAGCAGATATAGCTGTTTCTCATTTAGCAGCATACAGTTGTGGTTAAAGGTATATATTTTGTGTCTTCAATGTGTTTTCAGGATCACACTGGGTCAATGCATAGACTCCTAAAACAAGTCCAGAATTATTGCCAGCTTTAAGACCGCTCCAGTGGCCTTTTGGTTAGAGCGTCCGCCTCGGATGCGGCAGGTCGCGGATTCTTACCCCGGCCGAGTCGTACCAAAATATACGCAGTTTAAACTGATGCATCTTTTGCGTTCATAAACTGAATTGAGGTAGTATCGCATTCCATTTGATGGGCAATGCTAACAAATGCAAAACTATCAAATGAAGAAGCCAGATACTACATGCATCGTATCAAATTCTTAACTAAGGTTGGATACAACATTAGTAAAATTGAGCAGAACGACAGCCAAGTATCCGATACGAAAGTCGAAGTTGAATAGAATGTTTTCCAAGGACAGCTACCCAAATGTTAATAACTGGAATCGTCAGCAGCGCAGCTCTCTGCAGAGGCATAAATCAAAATCCTTTGGAGTTCCAACATTTCTGCATGTCCAAACATTAGGTAAGTCATATTTTTTCAGTTGGAGACTGGAAATAATACTTCTAGAGAAGATGTGGCTAGAAATGAAGTATTAGATTAGTTTTTTTTTTATTTTATCGGAACCATGGCTAGCGAAGTTGCAAACTGTGGAGTTTTCGCCATTATAGACACAGTCTATCCACAACAGTACTACAGGGCAGTGTCCAAGGTGGCAGAAGAAGAGGTAGACAGAGACAAAAGTGGACTGACAACATCACAGAATGGACCAGGACAAGTTTTGCGGAGACACAGGCATTGGCACATGATCGAGAGAAGTGGAGGGAACTGGTCAGATGTTCAGCAGCACAGTGTCTCAAAGACAACACTAGGTAAAGAGACTGATGATGATGATGAGACACACAGTAAAACTTCGATTATCCGGCACCCGATTAAACATCAGTCTTTGTTAATCTTCATGGCATTGTACGTCAAAATATTAAAACACGTACATGTACATACAGAGGTATTATGATTTGTTGGCGATGACCCGGTCCGTTGTATAATACTTTTAGTGTACATATTCTATTCGTCTATTATCATATACATCAGCGTCTCGAACCCGCAACCAGACGGATAATTGAAGTTCTGCTACACACACACAGACACACACACACACACACACACACACACACATACAGATAGATAGATAGATAGATAGATAGATAGATAGATAGATAGATTTACACCATGCGTAATTTTTTTAATATAAAAGAAGACGTCTCCATTCAGTTTGTGTTTTGTAAATTAGTATTTCTTTCTAAATCCGATGCCGATTTTGAACTCTTACACATGATGGTCTGACGATCAACAGACGTGTTTAGTCGGTGTCAATTACGGCGGGTAAAATTTTCAGCCCCATTAGAGAACCTGGGGGTGGGTGCCAAACAACAGGCAAAAACGCTCAGAGGTTGTTTAAAAAGTACGTCTACAAGCAGGATGAGTGCTCTCGTACTTGTAACTGGCAGTGACCATACATCGTCAGAGTGATTTTCATTTTCGTTTACAACTAGTACGTAATTTTCGTTTACAACTAGTACGTAATTTTCGTTTACAACTAGTACGTAATTTGAACCTGCAATATCCTGACCAGATTGTTGCACGGTAACTGATCAATCCGCCGAGAACACTTAACAAAAAAACCCCCAAAAAAACCGAAAGGTTGGTGGGAAAATGTTTTGAAATCACTTTCGACAAGCATTATTTGAGTAGTTTTCACTTTGATAATTATCAATTTGGTTGACTTTTGTATAAAAGCAACAAATGCGCATTTTTTTTCCTGAGATAATACTAGGCACGCCAAAATAATATATTTCATGGTTAAATAAAGAAATCGCTTTTCCCCTTGGGAATTCAACAGCACGCGTGAAACGGGTTTTAATGATCCTTGTCCAGGAGTCAACCCTGCTCTACTAAGGAATAATAAAAATGCATATGCTACATGTGTATGCAAATGTCGATCCATCTGCAATCATAGTGCCTAGAAACAGCTGCACTGATAAGTTTGGGCTACCCCTATGTGCAAAGGTTATTTCTGTAACACATTTCCAATAATAGTGACCCTTTTGTTTATCATGCGAGCGTTGCCGCAAATCCTGTATATTCGCACGTCTTCACATATTTCTTCGCATATATATTTGTCTTTCTTTGTCATTGTATGTGGGTTTACACTCGTGTGCAAAAGAGGATCGTTTTTTTTTTTTTTTTTTACCCTGCGAGCATTGATGCTGCCGGTACTCAGCAACATTCACCTTCCCTCCATCGTCAGTAAGCAACCACAAAACTGCTGGTTAAGGTTTATGCCAGTGAGAAACTATCACTGCACATGGACATCACCTCACATCCAGCAGTCCTCTTTGTATCCAATATGTTTAGGTTCGTTGCTATGACAGCTATTTCGAAATGGAGTGATGAGTGGTCTTCAACATATGTTGTAAACTACTCTCTCGTATCTTTGCCCTCAGTCTGCACTACTGACTTCAACTTTCCACGAAATCTCCACGTTGAACCATTTCCGGGCAGGACAGGGTCGTTGTACAGTCCACCTTGTCCGATGGGGCCAGGCCACTGACTCATCCTGGAGCTATGGTGCACCACAGACCATGTCACACACTGTCAATAATTGCCCTAGGACAAAGTTCCCCGGTTGATTGCAAGCTCTGTGTCTACCTGATGACACTGTTAAATGGCTGGGCATGCACTGCACGCGATAAATAAAAAAATAAATAAATAAATAAATAAATAACAATGTTCAGTGCATGTACTCTTATCTTCTTTGTGTCCTTGCCTTATATGCGAGTGTACTTGTCTTCCTTATGTACTTGTATTTGTACTTGTCTTCTGCCTGTACATGCATTTGTACTTGTCACGTCAACGGACAATCTTATAGACGCGAGTAGCATGAAAATAGCCATTTTTGTTGGTTGAAGTCTTCTATCCCACATGACTATCGTCTTGCAGGGGCGCCTGCTGGTAATGTTCGCTTGTTCGCATGTATGAGTGTAATGCGGCCTTAGTAAAGGCGGGGACCAATCTGGATCAATTTGGCAAGGATACTGGATTTACGCGCGGGGCTCCATGTAAGCGCGAGGCTTGATTGGATCAAATCGGTCCAGTACGTCATAGGCCGGCCCTGGTTGGTGTAATGTGAATACAAAGTCATGGAATGGCGAGAACGCTGTGACAAAAATCAGAAATATAAATACTAAACCGACATTATCTTACTTCTGAGGATATTATTTTTTAACAACGCTTTCCACTATTACTGTCGCCCGTATTTTAAATAAATACATACAAAATTAACCATCTTTTTCCTTCATATGCGCGATTAAACTATGTTCAAGTATGTGTCCTTTAAAAGTAAACAATGAACAAGAAACATTCAACGCGTACACAAATATTCCTCTTTTTATTTGATTTGAGCAATCTTGAAATACCAGTTATGAAGTATGCATCTTTGGAATAAACAGTATTCTAAATATAAGATTCTATACATTTACAAATGGATCACATCCAAATATCTCTAGCCACATGCAACTGTAACAATAGTTTCGATTGGTTGCCACTGCCGCTTTCCAGTTATCTAAGCATACCTGCAATTGGTAATTCAATGACATGTTTTTCAATGGAGTTGTTAACGAACCTGACGTTTCGGGTACTTTGCAAAAAAATGCCGTTATTTACGATTACACAGCAAAACGTCTGTTGTGCATGTATTTACTGTTGAACAGAGATATATTATATTCATTTTCATGGACTGTTCTTCGTATGACTTAAAAAGAAAATAAGTCTTATTTCACCATTTCTACGATACAGGTGAGTTAAGGTGTACACCACTAATTATTCTTGCAATAAATAACACAGGTGTTCCAAGTGCATTCATCATGACAGATATACAAGCATAGTATCATAATACGCGCTTGACTATTGGAAAAAGAACTAGCTTTAAATACTATTTTTCTTCATTTTTCATGATTTTTTTTATTAAAAAAAACTAGTGTTTCTGTCTTTAATACATTTTTTGCTAGCTTGACCTATTTGGATGCAATTTTCGAATTGGCATGCATTTTAAATCGATAAGTGAGCCATTAAAGGTGTAACATAGTTCAGCATTTCATTGAGTAATTCACCGTTAATCAGTCATGTGATACTTTTTCATATGCAGCAAAACTGTGACATCTTTGAGTGAACGATGACTTTCGTATTACTATTAGTATTATAGTTAGTCCGACAATGTAAGACGTCGACCCTGATATTTATGTTTTGGGGTTGAGCCCCAAAACATAAATATCAGGGTCTATGTCTTACGTTGTGGGATTATGTAATAATATACAGTAAATCTATAATATAATGATAAATTCTACACAGCGCTTTCACTCGGGCTAGTATATACATTATAGATGGAGAAGAAAGAAGAAGAAAAAAAATAACAAAATCATTAACATACTTTAATCAATATGGTACTGCATGGATCCTGCTTTCACAATTTTTTTTCTTCAGTTTTAAATTAGTAATTGTTTTCATTGATGCAATTTTGAACTTCTCAATGTACTTCATGGGACATAATACAAAATATATTTTAAATTATTGCCAGTGTTACATTTAAAAATAAGGTGAAACTTGATAAGATTTCTCATGGTTCAGATTAGCACATATTATTGTTAGACAGAGTCTGGATTTTGGTGGAAGTCAGCTTTAAATTTAATTTGGTATGAATAAACCTGTCAGAATCAGTCAGCACCAGATAGCATCTTACCTACTGATGTAAAACTGTAAACAGATTAAAGTTATTTAAAGGGCAATATTGCTTCTAATCAGACTTATTATCAGTATTTTTGTTAAAACATCATGGGATCACACTTAACAGTACCATATCACATGAATGCATGTTATTGTGCACACTTAAGTGGTCAGCTCAAAACATAGCATTTTAACTAAATTGGCTGAGTGGGGTGAGTTTTATTACACACCAGTGTAAAACTGGCTGTAATGACATGACACAGGATTGGCAGTGATGGTTTCAGTCACATATCATTTTCACACAAATTGGAAGTAAAGTAAAATAATGAATAAAAATACTTTAAAAAAAAAAAAAATCAATATTATAACTTGAAAAAACATTTTCACATAGTCTAGCAATGATAGTGTATTTTTCTGCTTTCATAAATCCTAGCTTCATTCATGGGCACCTGCAGCATAGGTCAAGGTGGGTCATGTGATCCCCCATGCAGCATAGGTCAAGGTGGGTCATGTGATCCCCCATGCAGCATAGGTCAAGGTGGGTCATGTGATCCCCATGCAGCATAGGGCAAGGTGGGTCATGTGATCCCCCATGCAGCTTAGGTCAAGGTGGGTCATGTGATCCCCCATGCAGCATAGGTCAAGGTGGGTCATGTGATCCCCCATGCAGCATAGGTCAAGGTGGGTCATGTGATCCCCCATGCAGCATAAGTCAAGGTGGGTCATGTGATCCCCCATGCAGCATAGGTCAAGGTGGGTCATGTGATCCCCCATGCAGCATAGGTCAAGGTGGATCATGTGATCCCCATGCAGCATAGGTCAAGGTGGGTCATGTGATCCTCCATGCAGCATAGGTCAAGGTGGGTCATGTGATCCCCCATGCAGCATAGGTCAAGGTGGGTCATGTGATCCCCCATGCAGCATAGATCAAGGTGGGTCATGTGATCCCCCATGCAGCATAGGTCAAGGTGGGTCATGTGATCCCCCATGCAGCATAGGTCAAGGTGGGTCATGTGATCCCCCATGCAGCATAAGTCAAGGTGGGTCATGTGATCCCCCATGGGTGGATTTATATATAAATTTCTAGACTACGTTTGCAGCTTTCTATATAAGCAATGATGTATTTCATAATAAAAAATATGGTTTTAAAAATATATGATTTCTATGTTTTGCCATGGCAATTGTTTAGATTTTTGGAAATACATTTCAGATCGAGGTTAAAACTCTGCTTCATTTTGGAGGAGAGCATTTTTATTTTACTGACTTCGGTTAGACAGGAAGCATCCTCACAAGTCAAGTTTTTGTTATGGTTTAAATAATTGTTTAACACAATCAAACTAGTAAGTTTAGTAATAGGCAGGAAAAGATATACCAGCTTGAAAATGATCCACTGTATATTTGAACCAATTTTCTGTAAAATCTTCTTGCCTGCATTTGAATGTATATATGTGACCTAATTTGTAGGTTTTTGTGACCTTTTATTTTATCCTCCATACTATGTTGTATGGTGTCAGCCCTCAGCAGCATAAAGAATCTGCCCATCACAGAGGAGCTCGACAGTGTGCTCCTGTAGGCTAGTGGATTAATTTTTATGCATAAATATCTTTTAATTTTTTTTCTTTCTTTGTACTATTTTGTTGATTTTCAAAGCCATTGGTTTTTATGCAGTTGTGAGCAGTGTTGAAGTAACATGGACAGTTATGTTCATAAGCTTACATTTTGATACTTATTGACTTTTTAAAAAAATTCTTAAGAATATGTCAACATATGAATGAAATATGAAGGACTGTTTAATGCTGAGGCAATAAAAAGGAAGTGCCTTGGCCAGGACATATTTCAGCAGTTACCTTGGCATGTCTGGTCACTGGAATTTAAACGCATAACCAACTCAGATTGTAAGTCTGGGATAGCAATCTCTCCCTTAAACTAGGATAGGCAAAGTGAGATTGTAAATTTGTTCAGGCAATTTCTTAAATATTAATGGCATGAAAATGAAATCAGATTAGTTTGAAAACTAATGTTTTTTTTTATAGGTTGGAGTGACAGAAAATACAGTACAATTAGCAAAACACAGCAGGGGAGCATACATAGGTGTTAGGGTTGACACTCTTTTGACTGTCACTGATTTTGTTAACAGTATGCATTGTTTGACTGCTAAAATGTGTCTGTCAAAGTGACATCTAATTTGTTCCAGGTCCTTTATTCCAAATAACAAATTTGTGTCAGGAGAACTCGCTGAAGGTCAATGCAGGAATGTATGATATTGATAGGAATAGAGAGAGGGGTAATTTTATCACATTCTCCACTACAATATTGCATTAAACTTTTATATCCTATAAAGCTAATTATAAGTCAAACTGCAAACTCCATCGATCCAGATCTAACAATGCATAATGTGATGGCATATCTGGGTCTATGCAGTTCATTTGGAGCAACACAGACTCTGATCTGCATGTACATTAAGTGATAGCAGATCTCTTTTTTTGCACTTGAACTCAGTTTATAAGTGAGTAAAAATGGCAAATTTGAATGAATCTGTGCTAGCCATATAATTGGCATGATATATTGCAAACAAATATTAAAATGTATATAGAACACTTGGCCTAATTAAATCTAATATTACACCCAGACCTATCAGTAAAGATTTTGACCATGCAAAACCCAAAGCTAAATTTAATGCCAAAGTTAGAATTTGGCAGATACATGGTAAAATTAAGATCCATTACTTTGAAAGCTGATAGTTTACAGGGATTGTTTTGGTAATTACTATACTCTTGTCTATATAGAGAGTGGGGTATATAGGGTTCTTTGTGTACATCCATCCTAAATATAGAGTGGGGTATATAGTGTTCCCTGTGTGCATCCACCCTCTATACAGAGTTGGGTACATACCGGTAGTGTTTTTTGCTTACATCCACCCTAAATAGGGAGTGGGGTATATATAATTCCTTGTATACATCCACCATTTATAGAGAGTTGGGTATATAGGGTTCCTTGTGCACATCCACCCTCAATAGTGAGTTGGGTATATAGTGTTCCCTGTTTGCATCCACCCTCTATAGAGATTGGGTATATAGGATTCCTTGTGTACATCCATCCTCTATAGAGAGTTGGGTATATAGGATTCCTTGTGTACATCCACCCTCTATAGAGATTGGGGTATATAGTGTTCCCTATGCATATCCACCCTCAATAGAATAGAGAGTGCAGTTTCAGTTGATTACCGTAATGTAAAATTTAGTACATACAGCTCTCTGTTGTTATAACACAGTAATTTGTGATAACTTGGTGATAACTTAGTAATAACTTAGTGATAACTTAGTAATTTGTGTTGATAACTTAGTATATTTTATGTACCTAACTGTTCTATTGCAAGAATGATAAGTATGTAAAACATATACCGTATATCACAGGGGGTGGAGTTGTATTATTTACAAAACAGACAGACGCAGAGATACCACTGATCATGCTGAACCATGTATAGTAATAATTTAATTTGAATTTGCCAAAGAGGAATCTTTTTCGTCAAAGAACTGCAGATATAATACATGTACTTAGCTTCATGTTGATTTATTTCACCCCGTATTCTCATACATTTGATTAAATCAAATACTATATGCTTTAATTTTGCTCAAGGGCTCCATGGTATATGACAGAATCTTCTGTATGACAGAATCTTGTGAAATCATCTAGTCTTGACAGAGGACAAAAATCTGGTAACTCAACTAGCCTTGCAATTATTGATGGACTACCTTAAAATTAAACACATTATATATGATTTACATATATATATATATATATATATATATATATATATATATATATATATATATATATATACACACACACACAAAATTGTAGTAAGATTAAATAAATTACTATATCCACCTTATAACAGGTATGGTAGTGTAATAATGATAGAATAAAGAATGCAGCGGTGAGTTTATCAAAGATTATTTAATGTCTTAGTGAACTGGTAACTGTCTTACAGTAGTCATGAACTATTTTTTCATCATTGAAGTATCTAATTCAACTCACTTGGAGAAAAGATGGCAGCTGCAGAATGTAAAACATGAATCAGTGAAAAATAAAGATGCTTGATGATACTGCCATCCTGGTTTATGTCAGAGACATGAATGTTTGGGTGTTTCCTTATCTCATGATTTATATAGGCATAGAAAAAGTAGCATTAACAGTAGCCCCATGCTGTTTGGTAATCTAGATGCAATTTTCAGGAATAACATTTGAGAGACCCATGCAGAAAGAAAGATCATGAGTGATATGTTTTCTTGAAGTAGTTAAAATATCTTTAGAATCAGCTTCAAATTACCTTCACTTTTCATGCAAATTTATGTATTAATTATTTATTCTTATTTTTGTTATAGTCATTTTATAGTCATTTTAAAGCTACAGTTGTTTCTGTTTAACCACATTATACCGCTGTAACATCATGTTCCAATGAATTACACAGTATTGTGATTTGTCACTATATACCACCTTAATATGCCACTGTTATCATGGTCCAATGAATTACACAGAATTGTGGTTTGTCACTTTATACCACCTTAATATGTTACTGTTATCATGGTCTAATGAATTACACAGCATTGTGGTTTGTCACTATATGCCTCCTTAATATGCCACTGTTATCATGGTCCAATGAATTACACAGTACAGTGGTTTGTCACAAAGTATTCCCCTTTAATGTACCATTGTTATCAAGTACCCATGAATTACACATTATAGTCATCTGTCACTATATTCCTCATTAATACACCAGTGTTATCGATGTCCCATGACTTACACAGTATAGTTATCAGTCGCTATATACCCCCTTAATATACTGCTAATTTCTTGGTCCCATTAATTACACAGTATAGTGATCTGTCACTATATATCTTGTTATTATACTGCTGTTATCATGGCCCATGAATTACACAGTATAGTGATCTGTCACTATATACCTTGTTATTTTACTGCTGTTATCATGGCCCATGAATTACACAGTATAGTGATCTGTCACTATATACCTTGTTATTATACTGCTGTTATCATGGCCCATGAATTACACAGTATAGTGATCTGTCACTATATACCTTGTTATTATACTGCTGTTATCATGGCCCATGAATTACACAGTATAGTGATCTGTCACTATATACCTTGTTATTTTACTGCTGTTATCATGGCCCATGAATTACACAGTATAGTGATCTGTCACTATATACCTTGTTATTTTACTACTGTTATCATGACCCATTAATTACACAGTATAGTGATCTGTCACTATATACCTTGTTATTATACTACTGTTATCATGGCCCATTAATTACACAGTATAGTGATCTGTCACTATATACCTAGTTATTATACTGCTGTTATCATGGCCCATTAATTACACAGTATAGTGATCTGTCACTATATACCTTGTTATTATACTGCTGTTATCATGGCATATGAATTACACAGTAAAGTGATCTGTCACTATATACCTTGTTATTTTACTGCTGTTATCATGGCCCATTAATTACACAGTATGGTGATCTGTCACTATATACCTTGTTATTTTACTGCTGTTATCATGGCCCATGAATTACACAGTATAGTGATCTGTCACTATATACCATATGGCACTATATAATTTACTTATGTTGTTGTCCATAAATCATCATACCGAGCCAAACAAATTTGTTGTCAGTTCAGAAGGATGTGTATAGATAAGTAGCTTTTTCATATATTGATGCTTCTTGTAAAGTTTTAGCATGAAATGAGTTGTCATTGAGTTTGCAGAGGTGTGTGTGTATGGAATTTTGAGTTTTTAATATAGCTTTTAAAATAAATCAGTCATATCACTTCAATGTCAGTAGAGTGACAGTTTATGGTAATATCTAGCACTGTGGCATCATGTTGCAGGCATGTTGCATGATGTCCCACCCAGTCACATTATCATGACATCAGGCCGACCATTCCTGGCATTAACCTTTTAGTCTTGAGCACCAGGTAAGGCAGCTGTTAGTACAATGTTTGTAAGTCTTTCAGAATAGATGGAAAAAACAAGTAAACTATTACCATGCAACTTCTTACTAGCTGATGTGGAGGCTTTTCTTTTCTATTTTGCTTTGCTAAAATTATGAGAACAAACATATTACTTATGAACTATAATGCTATTTTGCATAGTGTAGCTTGACAATTATAATTATAGTTTAAATTTTTCCTCAAGTTTTTTAAGTTTATTGCAATAGCAAAAAAAAGGCAGTTCTTAATAGTGTTTGATTGCTTGTAGACATCAATGAGATTAGCAGATATACTGAGTCCAGAACAGGGTTCTAAACCATGTACAATACAATACATCCTCTCTACAAAACCATACACACTCTGGGCACTCGGTATGGCTGGGTGCTCACCTTTACAGATCACTGCCATCTAAAACACTTGCCTTACAGATCACTGCCATCAGAATCACTTGCCTTACAGATCACTGCCATATAAAGCACTTGCCTTACAGATCACTGCCATCAAAAGCACTTGCCTTACAGATCACTGCCATTAAAAGCACTTGCCTTACAGATCACAGCCATATAAAGCACTTGTCTTACAGATCACAGCCATATAAAGCACTTGTCTTACAGATCACAGCCATATAAAGCACTTGCCTTACAGATTACTGCCATCAAAAGCACTTGCCTTACAGATCACTGCCATATATATATCATGTGACATCATCAACACAATTGGTCTTCTCATTGTTATTATTATGGTGGTGTTAGTGGTAGTTACAATTGATAATAGCATCTCAAGATTGTATCTCTGTATTTTTTCATTACAGGAGTACTAGCTACGTGTTGCACGATGTGAATTGATCAAAGGCAATCCTGCTGCTGCCCTTGTCAGCCCTTACCTCTCCATCCAGGATTAACTATGCCCACCTCCTTTGAGGCCATAGAAACAGACATAGCACAGTAAGTAATCTAGATACTTTGTCTCGTTAACCAAAATATTCTAGTTGCTCAAGGCAATTTGCTGTGAAATACACAATAGCTGCAGCAACAAAGTGTAGATAATATTCCAGTCATATTCTGTGAATTTTTAATGGTATCAGGATATTGTGACTGGGTGGGACATTATGCTACATATCTGTGACATGATGCCCCAGTGCTAGGCATCACAATAAAGCTGCCACACTGCAGACATTTTGCGATATGACAGAAAATTGTTAAAGCAACGTTAAAAATACATATCACACACACATCCAATGTTTGTCTGTTAGCATAAATTTGTTATCGCTACTTCTTCTTT
The DNA here is from genome assembly GCA_029339505.1 of Unio delphinus. Lineage (NCBI taxonomy): Eukaryota > Metazoa > Mollusca > Bivalvia > Unionida > Unionidae > Unio > Unio delphinus. The sequence goes on along the minus strand of JAQISU010000201.1, from coordinate 2,911,511 downwards.
ACTTTGAGGATTGTCTTGAAACTTTACACACACATTCATCTTATGGTCTGTTTGGTCTTAATTGAAAATGGTTTTGCTATACATCCAGTATGACCACCACATTAGTAGCAATAATAATAATAATAACAACAATAACAGCAACAACAACAACAACAACAATAATGTCTTTATTTCAAGAGAGTACCTGTATTCGTTAGATACAACTAATCTTCCTTGGCGCCCTTTTACTAGAAAATGGATCGATATATATTATTGGATTCTTGAAAATCAAGTTACTGCTTACTCCTGAATGGTGCTGCTTTGACATCCAATATGGCCACTATAGTAGCCATCTTGAAAATGTTTTGATTGTTACTTATCCTGAATGGCTGGTCATATCAGCATGGGGTTTGTACTGAAAGACATCTTTACTGTGTCTAGTTCATTCCAAATGAAAAGTTGATGTCCATGTAGCAGCAATCTTTCTGGGATGATAATCATATTAGCACTGAGTTTTCATTAAAAGACTTCTTGAGTAAAATGCATGATTTTATTTGATGTATGTATGCACTGTGCATTTTTTGGGTAAAATTGATGGAGTTTAAGCTCATCAAAATAAAGACAACAGCAATCCCTTTATGTACATGTACACACTAGAATGGTTAACCGCTTTGCATATGATTGTGTGGAATAAAGAATATACATTATTTATTTTGCAACTAATTGACCCATTAAGTTAAACAGTAACAAGACAATCGGACATGCATAGTGGTATGTTCTCAGAAAATCTAGATTGTACATGCAATTCGGATGGCACTAAGACAGAAATACTGTCTTGCATGTTGTTTATTGCATATACTGTTTTATAGCTGAAATGTGCTGTTTTTAATATTAACAAATTTTGAAATAAACCTCATTAGTTTTACATGTTCTGTTAATATATTACATAAACCAGTCAAAGCCATTCTGCTGGAGACTGAATCTGTTCCATTGGTACATTGACCAGTGTACTGATGCATTTTGAGGAATTTGGTTAGGAATTGTTATATACATGTAATGTCTGAGATGTACACACAACAAGTTGTAAATTAATATCTTTTTTGTTGTAATTTGTAGAGTTTAATGGCAAAGGTGAGAGGAAAAAAGTAACCAACCAATCTATCATTTTGACAGGAACACTTGTATATTTTGATTTTTGGTCTTGTTTAATTGTTTTTGTTTATAAGATGCTTTAAAAGGAATATTTAATAGTAGTTTTTATCTGATTTTGCTCAATTATGTCAGAGCCTCAAAACATGTGATATAATGCCACAAGCTAAAAAATATTGCAAAAAGTTCAACAGTGTGTAGAAATCAGACTTCAGGCAGATGCAGGGAAGTAGCAAAGGTCCTAAGTTTGCATTGTGCATTTTATGCAAAGTGGATTTCAAGGTAGTGTTTGTGGGAGGGATATCCCCAGCACATGAAAGAGAGATGCTGTTAAATGTGAAACTTGTAACTTTGACATTATAATCTGATTTATGATTATTATGTTCAGATCTTGTTTTTTTTCTATTTCTTTAAAACTTGTAAAAATTTTGTCAATAAAAAGTTCTGTTGATTTAGAAGCAAGATTAATGATCAAATCTACAACTATGACATGCTGCTGAATCACATGTATGCATGATGTTCCTGGTGGGTTTTAGGAGCTGCTTCCCTCCTAAGAAGCATGCTGGAATTGAGAAACTTGTTCTTAGCAAGGGAAGGGAATTTAGCTCACTAGGTCATTAGGCTGAGCGAGCTGATGATAGGACCCAGAGCCTATATAGTGTGTATCGATCAGTTGTTGCTATTATAAGCATCGTACAAAGCAATGGATCAGTTTTTTATTAACTTTAGCACTTAGCATCCAGGCATGGCTGCTGTTACTAAACATGGCTGCTGTTACTTAATATGGAAAAAACTTTCAGTGATTTCTCCCACAGAACCTTTTAGAATTCGACCAAACTTTACAATAATCATCTGACATAGAAAACGTTTTGCAAATGATGCCAATCTGATATCTAATATGGCAACAGTTCTTAAAAATAATGCTAATTTCTCTAAAATCACTGAACTAAATTTGACCAAATTTGTCATAAAACATCAATCCTGGCATAGAAGGCTTTTATTTTGCATGATGGTGCTAATCTGTCATTAAAAATGACTGCCCATGCTAAAAAGAGAAGAAAAATAAACTTTTGTCCAAAACTGCCAAACAGAATTTGATCATTTTTGAAAATTTCTGGCTTAAAGACCCATCATTTTTTATATTAATAAATGATGGCAATACACAATAAAATATTGTCATCATTACTGAAAATAGAAAACCTTTGAAATGTCATCTTCAAAACCATGGAATAAATCTTGACCAAACTTGCAGAAAATGACCTGGCATGAGGTCTTGTGTATTTTTTTTTATCAAATGATGACAATCTGCTACCAAATATGGTTTTCATTATAGAAAATGAAGAAAACAAACTTGAAAATACCTATTCTCTGAAACCACTGAATAGAATTTGATCAAATTTGACTTAATGAATCCTGGCAGAGAGGACTTTTAATTTGGTAAAGTTGATTACTATCTAGGAATGGATGGTTAGAAACATTTAGCTAGGTACCTACAAAATTTGTTTTGTCAGGTGTAGTAGTTGTGTATTTGTCCTCTTTTGAAAGTTTCCTAGGGAAAAAGATTGGCTTGTTGACCTTTACCCTAGTGAAAGAATCAGTGCATTCTTTCCTGGGGGAACACCTAGCCAGCAAATTCTTACCACCTCCAGCTTAAAGTTTAACCCCGGGGAAAGAATTGTCTAGGTGATTTTTTCCACCCTCAAAAACAAATGACTAGCCAATTCTTTACCCTCCAGCTAAAAGTTTACCCCCTGAAGAAGTAATTGGCAGGGTGAATAACCTCTCCATCCCAATAATGCCTTTTAAATATTAGTACAATTAATTAGCAAAACTAAAGTTATAAAATCTGATAGTAAATTATAAGAATGTAATAAGAATAAATTCACCTCTGATAATGAATATATTTGTGTTAAAACTAACCATATTAAAAACTAAATATCTACCACCTACCACATTAACAAAACTTATTATGATGCCCTTTCAATATTAAGGAGTTTATATTTTTTTTATTACTTTGTTTGAATTTTTAAAAATTTAATTTGACTATAAAATGAGGAAATGTAACTATTTGAAGTTTTCATATAGAAGAAATATTAATGTCCCAATTTGTAAATTTGCAACAAATTTTTCTGGAATTTAGTTACAAAACTTTGCAGATGACCATTTTAATGTAGTGTTAGGTTGCCAAGTAGAAGCATGAACATTAACTAAAAGTTATTATGTATCATGCCGTGTAAGGGATTTCTCATAGACTATTAGTAACGGCTCATATGAAATGAATCCTATGTGAAATTTTGTTAAGTGAACCATTGCATGAATTACATTTCATATGCCATAAGGAGATTAAGTAAGAGTCCATTAATAAATTTAAACAAACAGTAGGTTGTAATGGGGAAAGAATCAACTACTCGATTTTGTCTCCCTCCCCATTTGTTATGTGAACAATGATATGTATGATACCAATACCAATGATATGTATGATTACCAAAGATCCTGTTAAGACAGTCAAATATTTGGTTGTAGAGGGAAAGAATCAGCTAGGTAGCTATTCCTCACACTATCCCTTAAATGTAAAGAGATCCATTACACGTATGATATTTTGCAAGTGGGCAATCAGCTTTTTACTGAAGAGTCCATTAATGAAAAGAAATAGTTTTTGGAGGGGGAAGAAATACCTAGAGGTGGACACTAATTGGTTGGATGGGGTAATAACTGGAGGGGGAAAGAATCAGCTAGACAATTTTTTTCTCTCTCCAGGGAATAGCTGATTTTTTTCTCTTGAGAAACTTTTAGGTGTGGGGGGATTGTCTGCTACACTGGGTAGGTTTCTCCACTCCAAAATATGTCATGTTTCCCCATCCTTTCAATCAACCCATTTTCGTCAACCATAGAAATTTTTTTCTTCTTCTGTTTTTAAAAAAATTATTTTATAACTGACACCAAGAAATCCAGGTGGGTGGAACCCAACACAGCAAGAATAAATTTGTCTTAAAACCTGGCCAGGCTTTTCTGGGTGATGCAAAACCCAGCTGGGTCTGGGTGGTCAGTCTGGGTACCCATCCATACTATTCATTTTAGTATTAGATCATGCTGATAAGTACCATTAAATATCAATTAAGATACAAAACCTAATTAACCTTGCTAATTGTTTTAATAAAATGTCATCAACATTGGAATAAATTTAACAAAAGAGCAGCCTACTCACTGGTGTTTTTTTGGCCAGTTGGACTTGTATTTGGCCTTTTGATTTAAGTTGTGATCAGAACGAGGGGCAGTTGTGCTTATTATGCTTTCAACAACAAAAAATAGGTTGAATAATGTACATTGTTATGTGACAGGTCAATTTGTTATCCTTTCACAGTTTTGATGATTTTTAAAAAAAAATATCCCCCCCCTACAGAGTGACAGCATTCATTCATTGTGCCTACAGGTTATGATGAGATGGCATTACACAGTTCAAGCAGCATATGTACTCACTCATATACAGTAATCCTTTCAAATTTAAGGCACAAGTTTTATGCTGGTTATTCTGATACAATATTTTTATGCTAACAAAAAGTTGTAATTTTTTTGTGTTTCTTTGAGCAGGAGTTCAATGATTACCATGAAATAATTTGTCAGTGTTGACAGCTGCTGAGGTTAATTAGAGTTATCCTGCTTTAAGTTTTTAGGTCATTAGAGTTATCCTGGTTTAAGTTTTTAGGTCATTTAGGTTATCCAGGTTTAAGTTTTCAGGTCATTAGAGTTATCCTGGTTTAAGTTTTCAGGTCATTAGAGTTATCCTGGTTTAAGTTTTTAGGTCATTTAGGTTATCCTGGTTTAAGTTTTCAGGTCATTAGAGTTATCCTGGTTTAAGTTTTCAGCTCATTTAGGTTATCCTGGTTTAAGTTTTCAGGTCAGTAGGGTTATCCTGCTTTAAATTTTCAGGTCATTTAGGTTATCATGGTTTAAGTTTTCAGGTCATTAGAGTTATCCTGGTTTAAGTTTTCAGGTCATTAGAGTTATCCTGGTTTAAGTTTTCAGGTCATTTAGGTTATCATGGTTTAAGTTTTCAGGTCATTAGAGTTATCCTGGTTTAAGTTTTCAGGTCATTAGAGTTATCCTGCTTTAAATTTTCAGGTCATTTAGGTTATCATGGTTTAAGTTTTCAGGTCATTAGAGTTATCCTGGTTTAAGTTTTCAGGTCATTAGAGTTATCCTGGTTTAAGTTTTCAGGTCATTTAGGTTATCCTGGTTTAAGTTTTTAGGTCATTAGGGTCATCCTGGTTTAAGTTTTCTGGTCATTTGGATTGAGTTTTCTGGTCATTTTGATTATTCTAGTCAGAGCACAAAAATTATGAAGTTTGAGTCTTTGTTAGAAAAATCTTTAATCATTCCCCTAAACATATACAGTATATATCAGTGGTCGCAAATACATGTCTGTGTACCACATGTGGCTCACCAAGCCTGCAAAATTATTGGTGTCACAAGGTATCATGAGATAAGAAAAGTGGTATAGTACTTATGCCATCTAAAATGCCTTCATGAAGCCCTCAGGGTTGTTAGAGTTTGAGACTCCTGATATATACTGTAACGATGGTGAGTCTCTAGACACCTTTAATATTTTTAAAATTATTTTCTTTATGGCGTATAAAAGATGGGACATGAAATTATAGCAATTTTTTCATGTAATACATGTACAAGATTTGGGACATCTTAAACATTTTGTTTGTACTAATATTTTAGCTTACTTTATTTGAACACTTTGAAGTTCTTAAGTGGATGATCACTATGAATTATGAGATGCAAATGTTAAATATTAATATCATTTGTTTGAAAAGTCAATAAATACATGTAAACACCATTTATAATGCAGCATGGCTGCCATGTTTTCATTTAAGGTGACATCTATGTTTTACATACTATATACATGCTCTCAGAAAAGCTGATTATTCAAATCCATGGCAGATATTTAATCCCTGCACTGTGTTTAATGTTGCCTTAACTTCAGAATTTTTTAAAAACATATTGCAGTGTTATATTTGTTAACAAAAATAAAGAAAAAGCTATAAAGTTCCGACAAGTTAAAACAATTTTAATAGAGCTGACACTTTAACATTTGGAGGAAGCAACATGTTGCTAGTTTGATATTCTTCGAGAACTATCAAACTGTTTAAACATGTGAATTTGATCTCTTTGTTGGCTGACTGAGAAGTTCTTCAGATCCAACAATGAGCTGAATTTTATTTGATATGCCACCCGTGTCACGTGAATTTCATTGATACCAGTGATTGTAAACTCTTTAGTAGATCAAATAATGGAGACAAACAAATGTTTCCAGTCTCTCACAAATAAAATCTTATATTTGTCAACAGATAATATAGTGTGAATGTTTATTGTCTTTGTTACATTTGGATAATTTATATCCTGCTACATCAATCATTGTCTTGTCAGACTGCCAGTTTCTCTTGTTCTTTTTAAAATTTTAAATTGTTAACTTAAATTGTCAATGGGTATATTTATTTATATCCATTGTGCAATATTTCCCAATATTGGTATATATACAATTCAAAACTGAAAACTGAAGTATATTTTATGTCTGATGAAATCCAGTGAACAAAACAAATGATTTATGATCAAGAGGTCGATTGATGACACTGAAATTTCAGTTACTTATTTTCTTTATGAATGTTTTTCAAAACATTTGTTAACGCGATCCCGCTTAATTATATCATGATGTTACTCTTTGAACCCCTGAGCATCATGTTATAACGAGTTTTACCTGTGCATGTATATTTAATTTGTCTGTTTTCTTATCATTTCTACATGTTTCAAATATGTATAATTTCATCTAACGATAACAAGAATTAAGCAGTAGCACTGTAATTTAAACATATTAATTATTTAAATTATTAATTAATTAATTAATTAATTAAACATATTAATTGTAACTTCTGTTTTCTTCTCTTGTTTTCTTTTATGAGTTTATGCATTATTGCATTAAAATCATCAGATTTGTATTGTTGATACTTGTTTATAAGTCAATCAAACCTCTAAAAACAAATATACTTTTCTGCTATTGTGTTTATTTGTACCCCCTACAGACTTTAAGAATGAAAGCATCAAGCTATACAAAATATTCATTCATTTATAAAAGTTATGACAGCTTTTTGACTTGGTAACTAAATAAATGCAGGACACTGTTGAGTGATATATGATCTTTCCAATTTCGTCTTGACATTTTTGTGTCTATAGACAATTTATTTTGAAAGTATTTGAACTTTACTTATTTTTCATGCATCTGTCATTTAGTACTATTAAGAGATAAGTCAACATGTTATTGTGAAAAATTCTTTTACTACTTTACTAATAATATAAAATTAGTCAGGACATTGTTTTACTAATTTGATTTAAAATTAGTCAGGACTTTGTTTTACTAATTTGAATTAAAATTATTCAGGACTTTGTTTTACTAATTTGATTTAAAATTAGTCAGGGCTTTGTTTTACTACAAGTCATAAACATTTGGTCAGTTATCAACTCATAAAGTGAACACCTTTATAATGAAAGGTGATAAACTTGATAAACCTTTATTACAGAATGCCATGGAACAGTTTCCAATTTATTATAATTGTAAACAATGTAAATTATTGTATATTACACATTGTATTAAGTAAGAGTGACTTAATATGATATTATAAAATGGGCATGTATAAAATTTCTAGGTAAAAAATTTGAATTTTCAAAAGACTTTTATTGCTGATGTAGTCAGGGTTTCAACTTTTTCATTGTCTTGTACCCTGTGAAACATGACACCAGTATGATCATCCTTCCTCTGTTGGTGTCAGTGTTGTTCATCTTACTAGAGGAGCACATACATTTATTTCAGAAGTGACCAAAATATCCTCGTCATTCAATGGCTGCATCTGGATACAATTTTTGTCATCCTGCTTCAGCATCCTGCTTCATTTAATCAGTGTAAATTGGTTTCATGTTCTCCATGAATATGTGACTTTTTGATACCACCACCTCCACCTCCTCCTACATACAGTATTTGAAACCTTCCTTGTAATTTATACTGCATCCCAGCATCTGAAATATTCATTGTAATCTATACTGCATTCCAGCATCAGACACCTTGATTGTAATCTACACTGCAACCAACATCTGAAACGATTGTTATCTTTTCTGCTGGTGCCCGAGTGTCCAAGTGGTCTAAAGCGCTTTCTGTTATGGATCACTGCCATCTCATATCTGTCTGAGTGGGTTCGAGTCTATGGTTCGGCTAATGTAGTTATGTGAGAAAGCGTGCCAGTAGCTTCTCGTGGGTCAGTGGTTCTTTCTAGGGCTTTTTCCTGGTTCTTCCTCCACCAATAATACTGGCCACTATGTATAATCTATGGTGTGCTGAAAAATGGCGTAAAACTCTACAACTGCAACAAATCTTTTCTGCATCCAGCATCAGAAACCTTCATTGTAATCTATACTGCATGCAGCATCAGAAACCTTCATTGTAATAGATATATATATATACTGCATCCAGCATCAGAAACCTTCATTGTAATCTATACTGCATGCAGCATCAGATACATTTATTGTAATAGACATTACATCCCAAAATCTGAAATCTTCATTGTAATCTATATCGTATTTATGATCAGAAACCTACATTGTAATATACACTACATCCAGAGTGACCGAGTTGTCTAAAGCACATTCCATTAAGGATCACTGCCATCTCACCTCTGTCTGCATGGGTTCAAGTCTTGGATTCAGTGAATGTGGGTATGTGAGAAAGCTTGCCAGTAGCTTCTCGTGGGTCAGTGGTTCTTTCTGGGGGTTTTCCGGGGTTCTTTCTCCATCATTAATATTGTCATCATGTATATCGTGTACTGAAAAATGGCATTAAGCCCTACAACAACAACAACAGCCCAAAACTGAAATCTTCATTCTCATTTTCTCTGCATCGCTGCATTTTATGCTTTCATTTTCATCTTTACTGTGGTTTTTGTGTTTTGTGGGTTGCAATTTTCAGCACATGGCAGCCAATATAATTGGCAGGGAAAAACTGAGAAGACTCTGGAAAGAGCCATCGACCCATGAAAAGCAGCTGGCCAGCTTTATTACATACTCACTGGCCAATCCGAAACTTGAACCCATGTGAAAAGAGGTGAGGTGTGTGTGATCTGTAAAGGTGAGTTCCTTAGACCACTCGGCCACCCTAGCTCCAGATAAATGGACCGTTGATGCACATATTGGTACAAGGATGAATACATAGATGTGCATTTGCATACATGAATGGATGGATGGACAGATGCACATATCAATGAATGGATTCATTCATCAATCTATCTATCTCCCTAAGTCTAGATAACACAAATTTATTTTTCCAAATATTAGATAGAGATAGATAGAATATTGTTCTAACAATAAAAAACAACTAGCATTTTCACTCAAGGTTATATCATTCATGAAAATATTTTTCTTGCACCACACAATATGTTGCAAGAAACAAATTTTGAAGTTTATTGTGATGTTAACTCTAAGAAAACTAGTGATTGTTTACAAGAAACAAAGTATTTGCAGCAGTAATTAGAATGTTTACAGTAAATGCTAAGTACTGGAACTAGCTGATAAAGCAAATCAATATCTGCTAATGCACTGTGACTGGGTCAGATAAATCTTGGTAATTGATTTCTCTGTCTCACCTGTATTATTATCAGGTGTACCATGTATGCAAACCAGTGAAAGTAACCACTCTTTTCAGGCTATGTGTACTGCATACCTGTTCAATTTACATTTATAAAGATCTGCATTTTTATCCCATTTTTAGCACCTGTCTCTTTTTTTCCATCACTCTTGCAAAGAAACAAGAACTCCAGCATTTTGTTGCTGCAGCAAAGACTGATTTTGTGCATTGTAATACAAGATCTCCAATATTTAGTTTCATACATAGCAAGGATTTTGTATGTTCTTTATTACATGTTGTTGACTGCAGGTTTAAAAATGAGAGGATGATGAATACTATAAACTTTCCTGCTAGCTCTTCTTGGAAATTGCATTTGAGAGTGGAGAAAGATCTGTTTATGTAGTGGGTTGTGATGTTCTACAGACTATAATGTATATATATGGGAGAAGTTATCTTCTTCATTTTAATTACAAATATTTTTAAATATGGAGTATTTAAAGCAAACAAAGGTAGGGCTTGCAGGTATTATGCAAATTTTAAATGCATTCAGCTGAATTTGTAATATTGTTATTTAGCTCACCTGTCTGTTAGGCAACGTAAGCTTATGGTATGGTGCTGGGTCTATTTTTGTCAATTGTCAGTTAACATTTGCTATTTTCAGCTTCTCTTCAGAACATAATTGGACCAATTTCAACCAGACTTGATTACAGGTATGCTTTCAAAGAGACCTTTCCAATATACAGGTGATATCAGTCTGACATTAAATTTGGCTACCATTACTCAAAAAACCCAGCACCCCAAACAAAAAAATTCTTCTAAAACCAGTCAACACTATTTGACTAAATACAACAAAAAGCATCATGGGATAGTGATCTTTTCAGTTCGTACAGTTAATGCTGATCTGCCATCAGATGTAGCCACTATTACTGAAAACAGGACATTATTTAAAACAACTTTTCACAAAACTCTTTAAAGAATTTAACCAAACGTAACAGATTGCATCATAACTAATAGGAGTTACCATTTTAGGATATGGTGCTGTTCTGCCATCAGATTTGGTCACTGCTGCTAAAAACATAAAAATCCTTAAAATTACATCTATGAAAAAACTTTATAGCTGAATTTTACCAATTTGACAGAAGCATTGTGGAATGTAGTGCTTTAATTGTTGTGCAAATAATGTTGATTTGCCCAGGAGTATGACCATAATTTCTAAATATATTTAAAAATTGAATTATTAAAATCTGCCACTAAGGATTTGACTATATTTAACAGAGAATATCTTCACATAGCAGTCTTTCAAATTTGTACAGATAATGCTGAGTCTTGAATAATATGGCTAGTGACATCATTAGTATCACCGACTTGAATTTTTCTACAGAACTTGTAGTGTAAATACATTTATCATTGTGATTTTGAGCTAAGGTTAAAGAATCAAATTGATGATACTCCTGGCTTTTATAAGTTAGTAGATATGGTAGTTGAACTTTATGAATAATTAAAACAAACATCTATCATGGTATTTTCATTTACTGCAAATTGCTAGCGAGCTTGGTTGCATTTCACCATCATTCATTAACCTTGGTGTATTAGATTTATGGCAAATACAATCTGATAGGCAGAATAATTAAGTTTTCCTTTTGCTCATTCAGCAAAGGTTGTTTTATGACTGTTTTCCTTAATGAATGATTAAATAGGCTGTTTCATTAAGGAATGATTTAGTATGCTTGAATATATTACATTATTAAGAGGTTAATTTGCAATTAGCATGATGTGGTGGACTGTGAATGCAGGAAAAGGGAATTCTATACTAGTATTTCAGATAATTCTTTTACAAAATTGGAATTGATTAGTTACAGTGATGTAAATTAGATGCAGATTTAAGAGATAGCTGTATTGGTACTAAATTACCCCATGTCAGCTGTACAAAATGTGTTAGAAAACAATTTAAAGAATTATCCAGAAATCCATCAGGTATTCTGGAAAATAATTTTATTTTGAAATTTTAATAGTGGATTCATCTTTTTACCACCATGAACAAAAAAAGTATCTAGTTTTAAAACTCTGTTTGGTCATGTCTTTTATCTTAACTTTTTTCTTTTAAATAAGAATAGCTTACCCAAAACGTAACTAAAATCTTCAGTTGAAGCAGTACATACATACAATTTATATATTCATTCAATCTTTTAGTACAGCATTGACACTAATTGCAAACATACTTTTATTGTAAAATTCAAAATTCTCTGACTCTAGTTTTACGCCTCTAGTTTGTATTAACTGGAATTTTCAACAACTTCTACATAGACAAGAAGCTTAGGTAAAGAGATTTAGAAGTGGTTTAAGTTTTTTAAAATATAAAACATTGAAAAAAATCTTTTTTTGTAATTGATTTTAAGAAAAAATATTTTTTATATTTTATGAAATTAATGGGATTTTTAGTACACATTTTATTTTTTCTTAAATATCTTTTCCAGGGAGGTCCTCAAATCAGTATTTCAATATTGCACTAAACTGAATAGGTTACAAAATTATGTCAACAAAGATTAAGCATAATGGATTCAAATAGCAGGGCACCTTAATAACCCAATTAAAATTATTTATGATACACTGTTACTTAACATATTTCTACTCCTGTTGAGCTGACTAGACTGTATTAAAATGCGACTGAATTTCTTCTTGTACAGAAAGTAGATCATAATACAAAAGAAAAATGTACAAGTGATTAAGTACAAATAAATATACACTCGAGGATTTTGTGTTTGGTTGGTTGGTTAGTTTAAATGGCACTTTATTTGGCCATATATTGTACAATGTCAATGAAAGTGCCTTCCCAATGACACGCTGAGGTGGCTAACCCAAACTGGCTGGGATAGGTATCAAACCCAAGACCCTTCAATTATAAGTCAGATGCTCTACATAATGAAAAACAATGGCTTTAGGTCTGGTTTATTGTTGTTATTGGGATTAATGCCATTTTTCAGCACAAGATAGGCTATACATGGCAGCCAGTATAACTGGTGAAGGAAGAACTCTTGAAAACCCTTGGATGAACCACCGACCCACTAGAAGCTACTGGCAAGCTTTCTCAAATACCCACATTAACTGAGTCTGAGACTCGAATCCACACAGACAGAGATGAGATAGCAGTGATCTTGAATATGATTGCTTTATACCACTCGGCCACTTGGGGCCCTGGGTCTGCTTTGAAGTGAAAATATGTTTATAAGAAGTACAGTGCAGCATACCATGTATACTCGCTTATAAGTCAAGTCCAGCTGCAAACAGCACAGACCCAGATCTGTCATCACATAATGCATGAGCAGATCTTGGTCTGTGCAGTATGTTAGAAGAAATCAGTAGAACAAACAGCATAGACCCTGGTCTGCAGGCATATTATGCTATGGCAGATCAGGCTCTTTGTTGTTTGCAATTTGACTTCACTTATAAGTGAGTATATATGGTACCATTGAAATAAATATTATCTTTGCATCTTTTGAAGTAGCTTTGATATTTAAAATTAAACCTGCAATTATTTCTCATTTATTGCTTCATTTGAAATGGGTCTTTATTGATTGAGATGAATATAATTTGCAACTATACTGTTTTCTTAAAAAATGAGCATTCTCATTGATACTGGTACATACAGCTCATCCACCCGCTATGTAAACAGTGAATGCCCCCACAATCAGGAGAGTCATTGTTGTAGATTTTCTACTTCACAGCTGACATTTTACCTGCTTTTACCTGAACTATCCAGCACCAATGGCTGCAAATTGTTTTACCTAATTACACCCTTTGTTAATTTTAAAATTGCAGTGTGGCCTTTGTCAGTTTTAAACAAGCTGCAACTGATTGGATAACAGTAAAGAGGATGTAATTAGATAGGCCCAGACCTGTTTGGGTCAAAGGAGGACAAGTGGATTTTTAAACCTAGTATATAGTCCCAAATTTAAATCTTGATAAAGGCTTGAGGTGTCCATTGCACTGTACTCCGACACCTGAGTTGACAGCCTTAGTAAAATAATGGACAATGGATAATTTATATGATTTTGGGACAAATAATGAAAACATGAAACTGATGACAGAAAAATTGTTGTTAAGTGCGACATCAACAGAGCTGAGGCCAATTTAATTGATGTTTCTTCAATAAATGCCTCATTTGGAGTTGTAAGACTGATGCTAAATTACAGAGAAATTTCCTTTCATCCTGGAATGTTCCAAATCAAAAACTTGTTGAAACGAGCAGTGTAAATCAAACATGAATGCTGTGGATAAAAGACCAAGTAATATTACATTTCAAGGAAATTTCAAAACAGTTCTACCACCTATTAGTCTGAGTGCATCTCTTCCTATGACAACAAGAATGTGAGTATACATATTTGGCATCTCAAATGAAATTGCTAAAAGCTGTATTTATCAGAATGTAACCAGTATAAGTCTTCAGTGTAAGTCCTGAATTAAGACATTAATGATTGGTCAGTTTTAAGTCGCACTTAAATTTCAACCAGTTAGATTGTTGCATTCCATTCATAACTTTATGTCTATTTTTTTAAGTTATGGTGGTGAAATTAAGGTTATTTTTTTAATTATTTTTAGAATGTTTAAGAAATAATTAGCTTAAGATGTAAGAAATTTTATTTAATGTTACATAGCCAACAAATACTATTTATCCTTGCAGAGATATTACTCCTACAAACGATTGACTATACACAGATATAAATTGAGGAACAAGATTATCTTGTATATAAACACCCACATGTGTCTTTCTTTCTGTGTATATTGCTTGCCAAACAAGACGTTGTGGCATAAAATTTTTATTTTACTTTTTTGCTTTTTTATTTTTAAACTTTCTTTTAAACTTGGTCAACCCAAGTTTGTATTATTTCTAAAGACTGTTCTTTGTTGGTGTCCTAAGACTTGCAATAGACCTAGCTTTAGATATAAAGATGCATATGCATGAGATGGAAAGCTGAGACATTATCATACCGTATGCATATATAATTAAAAGAAATAGCATATTATTTCAAGGTCCGTATACGGTACAGAAAGCTGAGACATTATCATACTGTATGCATATATAATTAAAAGAAATAGCATATTATTTCAAGGTCCGTATATGGTACAGAAAGCTGAGACATTATCATACCGTATGCATATATAATTAAAAGAAATAGCATATTATTTCAAGGTCCGTATATAGTACAGAAAGCTGAGACATTATCATACCGTATGCATATATAATTAAAAGAAATAGCATATTATTTCAAGGTCCGTATATGGTACAGAAAGCTGAGACATTATCATACCGTATGCATATATAATTAAAAGAAATAGCATATTATTTCAAGGTCCGTATATGGTACAGAAAGTTGAGACATTATCATACCGTATGCATATATAATTAAAAGAAATAGCATATTATTTCAAGGTCCATATATAGTACAGAAAGCTGAGACATTATCATACTGTATGCATATATAATTAAAAGAAATAGCATATTATTTCAAGGTCCGTATATGGTACAGAAAGCTGAGACATTATCATACTGTATGCATATATATTTAAAAGAAAGATTTACACAGACAATAGAACATTATTTCAAGATCTGTATATGGTACAGAAAGTTGAGACATTATCATACCGTATGCATGCATATATATTTAAAAGAAAGAATTACACAGACAATAGAACTTGATTTCAAGGTCCGTATATGGTACAGAAAGCTGAGACATTATCATACTGTATGCATATATATTTAAAAGAAAGATTTACACAGACAATAGAACATTATTTCAAGATCTGTATATGGTACAGAAAGTTGAGACATTACCATACCGTATGCATGCATATATATTTAAAAGAAAGAATTACACAGACAATAGAACTTTATTTCAAGATCTGTATATAGTACAGAAAGTTGAGACATTACCATACCGTATGCATATATATTTAAAAGAAAGATTTACACAGAAAATAGAATATAATTTCAAGATCTGGATATGGTACAGAAAGTTGAGACATTACCATACCGTATGCATATATATTTAAAAGAAAGATTTACACAGACAATAGAACATTATTTCAAGATCTGTATATGGTACAGAAAGTTGAGACATTACCATACCGTATGCATGCATATATATTTAAAAGAAAGAATTACACAGACAATAGAACTTTATTTCAAGATCTGTATATAGTACAGAAAGTTGAGACATTACCATACCGTATGCATATATATTTAAAAGAAAGATTTACACAGAAAATAGAATATAATTTCAAGATCTGTATATGGTACAGAAAGTTGAGACATTACCATACCGTATGCATATATATTTAAAAGAAAGATTTACACAGAAAATAGAATATAATTTCAAGATCTGTATATGGTACAGAAAGTTGAGACATTATCATACCGTATGTATGCATATATATTTAAAAGAAAGATAGAACATTATTTCAAGATCCGTATATAGTACAGAAAGTTGAGACATTATCATACTTTGATGCATATATATTTAAAAGAAAGATTTACACAGACAATAAAACTTTTTTTTCATGATTCGTGTAAGGTTACTTCTTGGATCTTGATATTGAAAATCAGAATACCAGTATATATAATTGGGCTTTATGCATTCTTTATGTACTCAGGAATTGAGATTTACAAACACGGGGTCACAAAATTGTCTCAGAACATTTTATATATTTTTTGTTAAAATAACATAAATAAACAATGAAACTATTTTTTTTTTTTAGTTAGACAACCGACCTCATGCATTTCTTGATAATAATTTTTAGCACCAGAACCCATGCCTGTTAGAGTTTGTCAGATTATTTCCTGATTTAAATGAAATATAATGGTATCTTCTATTCAGATATATATTTCTACGAGTAACAATTAAAGGATTTTGTTCACTTTCTACTTTTGTAAAATGATCATACGATTTGCAAATGAATATAAAAAAAATCAGTATGTATGTATGTATGTATGTATGTATGTATGTATGTATGTATGTATGTATGTATGTATGTATGTATGTATGTATGTACATGTATGTAGGTATGGCAAATAAGCACAAAAAGGCCATATAGTGCCAAAAAAATGGTTAATTTGATAAATCTAATGATGTAAAAGAAGAGTGAGAATCATATTAACTGTATTGGGTCAACGTGTCCTTGCCTTTCAGCATAGTAATTTAGTTGGAATGTTCTTTTATCAACAATGAATGTGTAGGTTTCAAATTCGTGGATCACCATAAACAACTCTGGTATTTCTATTGAATAGTTCATTATTAGTTGATGAATTTCAATGTCATTGACCAAACTCTACCCTATTGAATTTCTTTCCAATAGGAAACTGACAACATAAATAATGAACAACTGAAGGAAAGATGTTAAAACCTTACCTATAAACCACAAAAGTGCACTTAACCATTACATTTTTCAGCCGACAGATTTTTCACTAAGTACACATAACTGTATCCTATTCAGTTTCTCCGTTATAGCCACCACGTTTGGTTATTACCTGTATGATATATTGCTCAGTTGAAAGGTAGTACGTGTTGACAGTTACCCCTTTGATAGATCAAAAAAACATGCCAGGACATGTTTTTAATTAGCTTTTCAATGCTGATTTCGAGAAAATGTGCATGTGAACAGATCCTATGACTTTTACTGATATTGATTCTAAACTAAATCATAGGAAGCCACAAAAATACAAGCAAGTTTTTGTGTAAATTTAAACATAGGAGTGTGTATAGTGAGTTCTTGTATTCAGATATAATAAAATTGTATATAAGTAAACTAGTACACAAATTGTTAAATTTAAAATGGTTGTTATTTTAAAAATGTAAATCTAATCATAAAGTTATTAGTAAGATGACAACTGTAGACTCGGCAATCAGTAATCGAGTTGTGCCAGTTAACATTTTTGTATGTAGGCTGATGCCTATATTATGCCATTTGTTTGTAGGATGTTGAAAATGGCATATTTGTTTGTCAGACATTGATGGTGACATATTTGGTTGGGGGCTGTTGATTTTATGGTATATTTATTTGTAGGACATTGACAGTGACATATTTTCTTGGGGGCTTTTGATTGTATGGTATATTTATTTATTGGACATTGACAATGACATGTTTACATGGGGGCTTTTGATTGTGTTACATATTTGTATACTTGACTGATATTTCATTGTAGGTTACTGACTTACATATTTGTAGACTGTAAACTGACATTTCATTGTAAACTGTTGACTTACATATTTGTAGACTGTTGACTAACATTTTCACTGTAGGCTGTTGAATCTATAACCTATTTGTTTGTAGGATGTGAATGCTGACTGACATCTCATTGTATGATTTTGACTTGATTCATATTTGTTTGTAGGATGTGAATGCTGACTGACATCTCATTGTATGATTTTGACTTGATTCATATTTGTTTGTAGGATGTGAATGCTGACTGACATCTCATTGTATGATTTTGACTTGATTCATATTTGTTGTAGGTTGTTGACTGATATAATCATTATAGGCTGTTTTACTTGAATACATATTTGTTTGTAAGGCTGTTGACTATCATTTGTGTGTTCGATGTTGAATATTACATAATTAATTGTGTGCCATTGACTCTATTACATATTTGTTTGCTATCGACTATTACATATTTGTTTGTACTGTTGACTACTGTACTGCATATTTGTTTGTAGGCTGTTAACTGTGGTATATTTATTTGTGGGCTGTTGACTCTATTACATACATGTATTTGTTTGTGAACTATTGACTATTACATATTTGTTTGTGAACTATTGACTATTACATATTTGTTTGTGAACTATTGACTATTACATATTTGTTTGTGAACTATTGACTATTGCATATTTGTTTGTGCTGTTGACTATTGCATATTTGTTTGTAGGCAGTTAACTAGGGTATATTTGTTTGTGCAGCTGTTGACTCTATTACATATTTATCATATATTACAAACTTAAAGACCTAATAATGCATCCTACCTTAAATATATTCATCATGTTTTATGATTTCTAATTTCATGGGTTGTTTTTTTTTTGTTGTTGCTGTAATCATTTCATTATTCATTATATATGTTATTATGTTATAGGTGTTTTCTAATGCTGTAAAGTGTTTAGAGCTTCTAGAGATTAGGTGGTATACAAGTTCTCATTATTATTATTTTATTTGTTTGTGCAGTTGACTCCATTACCTTTAATTTGTTGGTGGGCTGTTGACTCTGTTACATATTTATTTGTGGGCTAGTGACTCTTGAATATTTATTTGTGGGCTAGTGACTCTTGAATATTTATTTGTGGGCTATTGACTCTTGAATATTTATTTGTGAGCTATTGACCCTTGAATATTTATTTGGGGGCTAGTGACCCTTGAATATTTATTTGTGGGCTAGTGACTTGACTATTTATTTATGGGCTGTTGACTCTTGAATATTTATTTGTGGGCTGTTGACTCTGGAATATTTATTTGTGGGCTGCTGACTCTTGAATATTTATTTGTGGGCTGTTGACTCTGGAATATTTGCTTGTGGTCTGGTGACTATTGCACATTTTTTTGTAAGCTGTTGTTTCTGTTACATATTTATTTATGGGCTATTGGCTGTATTACATTTGTGTAGGCTGTTGACTATATATATTTGTTTGTGTGCTGCTGACAACATTACATATTTGTAGGCTGTTGACTGTTACACATTTGTTTGTAGGCTGTTGATTCAGTTACATATTTTTTGTGGACTGTTGACAATTGCATATTTTATTGTGGGCTGTTAACTCTATTACATATTTATTTGTGGGCTGTTGACTCTTGAATATTTATTTGTGGGCTGTTGACTCTTGAATATTTATTTGTGGGTTGTTGACTCTGGAATATTTGCTTGTGGTCTGGTGACTATTGCACATTTGTTTGTAGGCTGTTGATTCTGTTACATATTTATTTATGGGCTATTAGCTGTATAACATTTGTGTAGGCTGTTGACTATTGTATATTTGTGTGCTGTTGACAACATTACATATTTGTAGGCTGTTGACTATTACACATTTGTTTGTAGGCTGTTGACTCTATTACATATTTTTTGTGGGCTGTTAACAATTGCATATTTTATTGTGGGCTGTTAACTCTATTACATATTTATTTGTGGGCTGTTGATTATTGCATATTTGTTTGTGGGCTTTTGACTCCATTACATATTTGTAGGTTGCTGACTGGCATGTTTGTTTGCAGGTTGTTTATTCACTACATATATGTTTATAGGCTGTTGACTATTATATTATTGCTTGTGGTCTGTTGACACAAATAAAAATCTGATTCAGACTACATTTTGCAGTGATGTAGGATGCATGTGTATTTAATATTGAAGAAAAGGCCAAATAAAACAAAATATGTGTGGTTCTGGATGCATGTGTATTTAATATTGAAGAAAAGGCCAAATAAAATAAAATATGTGTGGTTCTGGATGCATATGTATTTAATATTGAAGAATAGGCCAAATAAAATAAAATATATGTGGTTCTGGATGCATGTGTATTTAATATTGAAGAAAAGGCCAAATAAAACAAAATATGTGTGGTTCTGGATGCATGTGTATTTAATATTGAAGAATAGGCCAAATAAAATATGTGTGGTTCTGGATGCATGTTTATTTAATATTGAAGAAAAGGAATAGGCCAAATAAAACAAAATATGTATGGTTCTGGATGCATGTGTATTTAATATTGAAGAAAAGGACAAATAAAACAAAATATGTGTGGTTCTGGTTTAAAAGAATTAAAGTAGGTAAGTCAGTACAAAATTTTTTTTTTTAACCGCTCCTGTGTCCTAGTGGTTAGAGCATCCACCGTGGAAGCGAGAGGTTGTGGGTTCAATCCCCGGCAGAGTCATACCAAAGACGTACAAAAACAGCTGCCTCAATTGGCGCTCAGCATTAAGAGGTTAGTGTTAGGACTGGTCAGCCTGGTGTCAGGACTGGGTGGGACATCATGCTACATGACTGTGGCATGATGCCCCTGTGCTTGACATCACTATAAAAAAAACCTGCCTCACTGCAGACATCGTAGCGATATGACTGAAAAATTGTTCAAGTTACGTTAAAAATCCTAATTGCAAAATGTTTTTGGGGGTGGGGTCGTCTTGACTGATTATAATGATGCAAAAACAAGAAAATGACCATAATTCACAAATTTTGAACCCTGAGATCATAAATACATCCCGTTGTTAATTATTTTTCTGCCAACTTTATTTCTATTTTCCAACTGCCCCCACCTTGCAAAAAAGTACAGGGTCAGCAGGAAAATATTGGGTCAGATATGGAACCAGAACCAAACACTTTTGTTTTCATATAGATTTTATGGATTACTCACTGCCAGAATCTTTATTTTTCATGCATGCTCACTGCCCAAAATGAAATTTTTTCTTTGTACACATTATTTTTTGAACTTTAAAGATATAATTATTTTTTACATGAAACATTACAAGAAATAAAATAAACTAGTGCACTAATTGTAGATAATGCAGATTATGTATATGAAACATTACAAGAAATAAAATAAACTAGTGCACTAATTGTAGATAATGCAGATTATGTATATGAAACATTACAAGAAATAAAATAAACTAGTGCACTAATTGTAGATAATGCAGATTATGTATATGAAACATTACAAGAAATAAAATAAACTAGTGCACTAATTGTAGATAATGCAGATTATGTATATGAAACATTACAAGAAATAAAATAAACTAGTGCACTAATTGTAGATAATGCAGATTATGTATATGAAACATTACAAGAAATAAAATAAACTAGTGCACTAATTGTAGATAATGCAGATTATGTATATGAAACATTACAAGAAATAAAATAAACTAGTGCACTAATTGTAGATAATGCAGATTATGTATATGAAACATTACAAGAAAAATAAACTAGTGCACTAATTGTAGATAATGCAGATTATGTATATGAAACATTACAAGAAATAAAATAAACTAGTGCACTAATTGTAGATAATGCAGATTATGTATATGAAACATTACAAGAAATAAAATAAACTAGTGCACTAATTGTAGATAATGCAGATTATGTATATGAAACATTACAAGAAATAAAATAAACTAGTGCACTAATTGTAGATAATGCAGATTATGTATATGAAACATTACAAGAAATAAAATAAACTAGTGCACTAATTGTAGATAATGCAGATTATGTATATGAAACATTACAAGAAAAATAAACTAGTGCACTAATTGTAGATAATGCAGATTAAGATTTACCTGTTTTCCGTTATGAAATCTGCACTGTAATTCTTGACAGAAACGTTTGAAGACTTTGCTTCCTGTTTCCTTTAATATAAATAGATCAACAAGACAATATGAGCATTGTATATCCTGACGCTTGATTTGTGTATAATACTATACATCTAGGATTAATTAAGCATCAACATTAATTACAGGGACACTGACTATAATTAGCTGGTCCACAAAGATCTTCAACTGCTTTGCCGTGCTGTCAGTCCTTAATAGAAAAATGAAATGTCACGATAAAATTGCTTTTTTTAAATCCATATTTTGTCAGGCCTGTGTACTACTTGCTAATCAACCTCAACTAATGTTTGCATTTACAATACTTAAGTTTGTGTAGTATTTACAATGCAACCAAATTAAGGGTCTTGCCTCATTCCATTGAATCTGTTACATGTAAGTGACACCATAAGAAAATCTGTTCCAATAAAAAATGAAAAATGACCTCATGTTGGCATTAAATTGAATTTATGCTCTCTTTTGTTGTAACACTTTCTGTGGATAAAATATATTTGATTCAAATTAAATTAATTAAGTATTATTAATTTAAATGCATATTTTTGCAAAAAGATTTAAAATGAGCCAATTATCATCTTTATGGGGTACCTTTCTTTGCAAAGTTCTGCTTGCTTAAAAACATTCTGTACAGTATTCTTCTTTGTTTTTCTTTCATTTTCTTTTATTCTTTTTATTGATTCCTTGTTTGTTTGTTGCTACATGTTCTTTAAGGAGTGATGTTGTACATTTTGTGTCAAATATTACTTTTCCTTTTCTTACTGTAATGTTAGATGTTCTGATGCCATTAAAGCAATTACTACTACTACTACTACTACTACTACTACTACTACTACTACTACTACTACTACTATGCTACTTAACTACTGCTAATAACAGTAATAATAATTATTGCTATTATTTTGATAATTATTGGTGGTGTGGCTTGTGCTACAGATGTTTTTGTTTTGAAATTTAATGATGATAAATTGTGCTCCAATCCATGTACATGTGCTTTTAAATGTTTATATCATATACACTTCCTTCAACATTATACAGTAGAGGTATAAATCAAAGGTGTTGTTTGCTTGTTGTTTATATGTCTTCAGTATCCAGATCCATAATAATATCTCAATCAGGACTATAGGAAAAGCTCATAGTTTTGGCCTGTGTTTATGTTGACAGATTATTCAAGTTTAAACCGAGTTAAGTTCAGTTAGTGCTTTTAATTTTACATTAAATATATCCCCTGGAGGGCACAGGCATGTACAATAGGCCTGATATACCCGTATGAATGTTTTAAGTGACAATTTAAATGATGGCAACCATTTACTTTAGGATGTGTTCGGTGAGGATGTTCCATCTACAACGGACATTGTAGTTTAAGGATTTTACCCTTTTGGGTTTATTGAGAACTGTATAGCCATGATTGTGCTGCTGTGCCATTAGACCTTGTGCGTACATACTCTACACACATTCAGTCAAAAAATTTACACTCGCACAGTTTCAAGCCTCATTAAATCAAACTTGTTACATTCTTTGTTCAGTATTGATTTTCAGATTATTGGTTGTAACATGAAGGTCAATGTGTACATACTAAATATTATAGATATTTCAATATAATAGACTTCCCCACAGAGTTCATATACCCATTCAGTTTGGAGGGCTATTTTTAGAGTGTTTTACCAGGTCATGCTTTGAATTCTCTTTTATAGTGTATAACTTAAAGATTATAATTTTGTGATTGTTGACAATAGGTGTGACTGTTGGTTTTCTTGCTTTCAAGAGCAGACTTGTACAGTATCATAGACTTTCTTCATTTTAATGACCAGAAAAAGTAAAATTGAATTAAAACATTAGAAATTAACTGTATTTATCAGTTTAAAGGGATTTTGGTTATATGGATCAGACGTCTCAAAAGAGGTAAGTATTCATGTGTTAATCTATTCCTAAAGAAAATATTATAAGCCGATGGTGTGGCATTTATATAAATGTGTAGTCAGCACAGTGCTTACCTTTGAGTGCACTTTGAAATATATGGGACTCTGTTTTAGCAGATCAATCCTGTACAGTACTGGTTTATGGCATTGACCAAATATATACATACATTTGGAACTTCGAAGAATGATATGAATTCAGACTGTATACCTTGTGATTTATAGCTAAGAGAAAGAAAAATCACAATATATACATACATGTGTGTGTGTGCTGCCTGTGTGTGACTATTTTTAGCTCTCATATATATTACCCCCTTTTGAAACAAGTAGGTAATTTTACTTTTTCTCAGCTTTTAAACTGCCAGTTTAATAGGCTTAAATGCATACTAGGCATGTCACATCATCTACTGTGAAACTTAGACAAAGTCTTGTGCAACTTTGATACAGTCTGTTATGCAGCTTTGACATGGTGACAGTCTGTTCTTATTACAATGTACAAGGATGCAAATTTTTCATTTCAAATAAAGAAAGCTAACTGTTGCTTTAAAACACTGGATTGAACTCTTTTTAATCATATCAGTTATTTTTTGTCATATAAAACAATAACAAAGATTGGAAATATAGATTGGGGTTGTAAACTGAGTGCACACTAGAAGCTTTTTCTTGGTGGGATTTTTGGCTCTACTGCTTGTAGACTAGGAGAGTTTATGGGCTGGCCTGTTGCCCATCATCAATCTGTCTCATAGAACATTCTTTGTTAGTACTATGTCTTCTAAGCTTTACACATTTATCCCAAGGTGTAGTTTGCCTTAAATGAAAATCGTGCTTCACAGACATCTTGAAATCTTGCCATTGCTAGTAATCCTGAAATGGATCGTCATATCAACATGGGGTTTTGACCAAAATACTTCTTATGATGTCTAGTTGACCCAATATAAAAATGAATTTGATACTAAGACCACAATGCAAGCCTCTTGGAAATCTTGTTATAGCTACTCCCCCTGAAAGGATAGTCATATTGACATGGTGTTTTAATCAAAAGACTTCACATGATATTTTTTCAAGTTAAAATGGTCCCATATGGCTATCCAATTAGTCCATCACAGCAGCCATTTAGAAAATGTTATCACTAAATGGATGGTCATATGAACACCGGGGTTTCACTAAAACACTTTTATGGTGTCAGGAATGTCCTAAATGAGAATTATTCTGATATGACATCTAGTTTGGCTGCCATCTTGAAAATCATATTATTAGTTTCTTCTGCTGAAAAGAAAGTGATAATGACGTGGTTTTACAAGATGAATAATTATGATGTTTGGTTGGTCCTAATGATTCCATCACTCTGGCGTCCAATATTGCATCCACAGGAATAGCTTGAAAATCTTACTTTTATTCCACCCAAGAGGATGATCAGTTGATCAACAAGTTTTTACCAGATGACTTCTTTTGATGTCTAGTTGTTCGTAAAGAAAATGGTGCCATTCTGACTTCCAGTATGGTCACTATGGCAGCCATCTTGGAAATTATGTTGCTGCTACTTGTTGTGAATAGATGGTCATATTAGCATGAGATTTTCTCTAGGAGACCTTTATGATGTCTAAAGAAGAAAGATGAAGTCAAGGACACCATCTTGAAAGATTTATCTATACTATTTTTGAACAGAAAGTAATATTGGTATCCTATATAATTTTCGCCGGAAGATTTCTATTGGTATTTTGTTAGTCTTGAATGAAATTTTGCCACCTAGATATCTAGTATGTGCAATCTCAGTGGTCTGATTAAAAATGTTGTTATTGCCTCTCTTCCTGAGTGGATGGTCATATTAACATGGGAGAGACTTGTGGTGTCTAGCTTGCCCTAAACGAAAATGGTATTGGCCTGACATCCAATATGGCCACCGCATCAGCCCTCTGCCACTCCTTCTGAATGAAAAGTTATATTACCAAGGAGACTGGAAGATTTCTTATGTTATTAAGTTGGTGAAAAACAAAAAAGGGTGGTGAACTTATATTCAGTATGGCTGTTACAGTGACCACCTTGAAAATATGATTGCTACTTCTCCTAGATGGAAAATCATATCAGCATTGGATTTTCGCAAGAAGACTTCTTATAATGTCATAATTGACACTAAATGAAAATGATGCAGGTCTAATTCCATATCCACTGTGAACATATTGAAAATCTTGTCTTTTTTATTCTCTTGAATGGATTGTTATTTCAACATAGGATTTCCTGAGAAATCTTCTAATGGTGTCTAGTTTGTTTAATTGCAAATGGTGTAAGTTGATCTTACATCCATTGGCTAATTTGAAAATGGTAATTGCTCAAGAATATTGAAGATGTTTTCAATACTTAGGCATTTTTTTAAAAAAAATTGTATTAAATTTCTGGAGATTTGTTTCTCACAATAGAGCATCAGTCCCTTTCATGGTCTTATCAGTTCTTGACAGAGAGTACAAGACACTCACCCCTACCCGTATTACCAGTCCATTGCAAGTTAACACCCATTTCCCCCCTGCCTCTAATTACTGTTTCTTAGCTTAAGAAATATTTATAATTTACTGTAGGCTTCAGTCTAATCATGAACGCCAGTCTTCAATAACTTAACACAAATCTGTCTTTTTTTTCAGAGACATAGAAGATCTGAAGAAACTCCTCAACCTCATCAATACACCAGCTAGTAAACAACAGGTAACTATGAACTAAAATTACACTAATTAGCACAGGAAAGTTATCATTGTGTTGCTTTTTATCTAAATTTACTAAAGCAAAGTTAACTGTTGAAAAGGGGCCCCGAGTGGCTGAGTGGTCTAAAGCGCTCTTCGTTACAGATCACTGCCATCACACCTCTGTCTGTGTGGGTTCAAGTCTCAGATTTGGTCAATGTGGGTATATGAGAAGGCTTGCCAGTAGCTTCTCATGGGTCGGTGATTCTTTCTGTGGGTTTTACTTTTATCTCCCTCCACCAATAATACTGGCAACTATGAATAGTCTGTCTTGTGCTGAAAAATGGCATTGACCCTATAATAACAACAACTGTTGATAATATGAATTTTAGTGACATACTACAGAACTTCTTCACTAGAAGTCCATTTATTACCATATATACTGGCTCATAAGTTAGTAAATTGCAAAGAACAAAGATCCTGAGTGGCCATAGAGTTTGATGCAACTGCAGACCAGGGTAAATATATGTTTTATTTCCCTACTGATTTACTCCTAACAAACTGCACAGACCCAGATTTGTCAGTGCATTATACAATGCGGCAGACCTGGATCTATGCAGTCTGGAGTTGAACTCAACATGTACGCGAGTATTACACAATAACATTGTTCCTGTTTAAAGGAAAGTCTATTTTTACAACCCATTTTGTTAGTAAACTTATACGTACATGTATTGTGTGTTTAATTATAAAGTAGGGTAGTATACTGTATCAAGCTTTATGCTACCAAAGAATTAAACAATTTCATATATACCAGTTGCCATATTTGGTATCTATGGTTTGAGCGAACTCAAGAGGACACTAGTTTAGTGCGTGGGGAAATTCATGTGACTAAAGTTGTTTGGAGCTTGTCCACAGAAACTGTCAAAAATATTTTCGTTTTTTTATGAACTTGATGTGATACCAAAGTTTAATTGGTTTTCAAATGTTCATGCAATTTTTAATGAAAGTTTACATTTCTGACATTTAAAAGTCTTGAATATTAAACAGTTGCAAGAATAGATTAGTCCTTGAAGGCACTTGACCGATCATATTCCAGTTTCAATTGATCTGGGAAAAACTGTTAATGTCCAGCTCTGGTCATTTTTGAAATGATAAGAAAATAAATTATGCTGATTAAAGAGTGGATGAAAAATTAATTCAAGAGCAACTTGGTTTAGGCAGCAAGGAAGTTATCAAAATCTCAATAAAAAAGTACATTTGTATTTGTTTGCATTGTTGTCTTGTGCAATTGAAGCTTATAGATGTAGAAAAATGCCAAATATGAACAAAGAAGATTTAACATTTTGTGAAGAAAAGTAAAACAAATCGTGATTGACAGCCTTTAACAATTACTTTCAAAGTAAAACAAATTACTTCAAAAACACAAAATAGATCAGCAGTAAGTAAGTAAGGAAGGAAGGTGCTTATTTTGATGGGTTGTGATCCTCATTCAAATCACATGCCAATTATCATGTCATGCAAATTCCTCAAGAAATGAATATCTCACTAAATAGTTGTAATGAAAAAGTGCTCATGTCATTCTGTAGCATTTATTATTATATAGAATAAAACTTCAAAATTTATTTTAAAAAATGTGATTCACTTAATTACTCGTAAGAGTTTATTCTTCATACACCCACTTGCAATTTTAGTTAACCACAAAGATAACATGTTGATTACTCCAGACATACTGCCATGACTGAGATCTGCCAGTCCATTATATTAACGTTATCTCTATTTCAGCTTCCATCCATTAATTATGAGAATGGTCAGTGTAGAAATAAGTCTGACCAGTGGCCAGTCCCTCAGCCAAAGTCAGGAGCTCATCAACACCAGTCAACAGAAGTCTATGCTCTAGAACAGTTCAGGTTAGTTTTCTAATTTCCTCCTGATTCTATAATTATTTACAACAGTTTTAAGTGACAGGAATTTCTTGTATGTACAACTGAACCAGGTCCATATGTAGGCTTGTAGGTGTGTGCATAAGTGACAAGTATGAGTGGGAGCCCTTGTACATTTGCAATGACAAGGACAGTAAAAGGGTATTTTCTTGTGAATTTCCTGTGTAACATTACCCTCTCAGTAAGAGGGGTTTCTAATTGGATTTGGCTGGTATTATCTTGGGAATGACCTCCCTTGATTTTATGACCCAGTGTGAGTGGATAGATAGAGCATCAACAGAGAAATTAGCAAGACAGTATTGGGAAGAAATAATTCAAGAAAAATATCTAATTTAATTTTAAAAAATAAATAGTGGTAATTTAAATTCAACTAAAGTTATGTCAATAGGATTTAATAGCAGTGTCTAATTTGGATTTATTTCATCATAATAATGAATGATGAAAAGAGTGCAATGTCCTTGACTGATTGCATCACCTTCCTCAATTGACCTTGTTCCGATGTCATCCTATTTCCTCGAGTCTTTCTATTTTGACCATTTCTTCTCTTTCTGGACTTCCTGGTCCTTTATTCTGAACATGTAACTTCTCTTTTTCTTCTTCAAACTTCCATCTGTGGATTGTCCCGTCTCTCTCGTGGAAAGCTGTTTCCTTCAAAGACAAAATTATCCCTAAATCTCTATATGTACCACTTTCTAGATGTGCACAAAATTCCCTCACTTATGTTACTCAGAAGCATACTAGTTATTTGCACACTGCATAATTCTTGACTTAGTTTGGTAGAACATTACCCTCACTTCACAGAGACAGGTCATAAATTACCATGTGAGCAGTCTATCGAACATTACCGCATTCTTTTACCTATGCTACTTCATGTTCCATTACTATTGCATAATTCACAAATTCTAACTCACAGCAATCCTTAACATACAAGATTATTCAAACATTATAAAAATATTGATATAATTTGGTAATTATTGTTAATTCATGATAATCAGTATTGTCCTAAGAGACAAAGGAAATTATTTCATAAAACCCTATGAAATCCTACACATATGAAAATTTAGATTGCATGCGAACTAGTAACTGTAAAATTAAAGAGATAAATTACATAGCAATGCTAGCATCAACACATTTCCATGAAATTGAATAAGATAAATTGCATAATAACTCTTAACATCAACACATTTCCATGAAATTGAATAAGATAAATCGCATAACAAGTCTAGCATCAATACATTTTCATGAAATTGAATAAGATAAATCGCATAACAACTCTAACATCAATACATTTCCATGAAATTGAATAAGATAAATTGCATAACAACTCTAACATCAACACATTTCCATGAAATTGAATAAACAATACATAATATGGAACCTAGTCATATCAAACAAATTTGCATACAACAAACAATTAAAAAATAGAATAATACATGAAATTAAAATTGCATATATTAATGCTGTTCTCTTTAGAACCTGTCAGTCCTATAAACCATATCTTTTCTCACAAGACAGCCACCTGGTCCTTTTTCTTGTTTAAAAAGGAAATCACTATTCTTTTTTAGGCTTCCCTTGAGCCAAACTTCTCTCACTCAGGAAATTTCAGACTAAAGCATTTTGGCCAAGGTTGTCACTTGAAATTCACATTACTTCCAAAGTGTATGCCTTAATTTCACTCTGACTAATTGTAAGCAGCGGTTCATAAAATTTTCCTAAGATAATCATTTCTTTCATCAGTCTAGAATCTCTGAGCTACATTATATAACACTTCCCTTTGAAGAATGACTATTTTACTTGGGTTTCTATCAATTGGTTAGGTAGGTAGTTCAACAGTTTACTTTCTCAAGACCATGTTAAGATTCCCCAGTCAATTTCATTGAGTCGGAATGCTGGCTCTTTTAAGTTTAACAATGACATGGGGGAAGATGAAGAAGAAAGGTTTAAAATGACCCTTCACAAAGACTTCTCTGGTTTAAATGTGATAAAATCTTATTGCTCAATTGCATTCAACTTTAAGGTGCAATGCTTATTCAAAATGTGACACTTTACATCCTGTTTTGTGAAAAATATACAAGTATAAATGAGATGAATATAGCCTGTTTGCAAAATTGTAATATTTTTAATGATTTTGTAATTGTGCCATGAATATTTAATTTAAGTGTACCAAACTTGTGAGTAAATGTTTTTGAACCTGAAACTCAGGTAAACTGTGATGATTTAGGGCTATCCCATTAGGATATACTATGTAAAATGAGATGATTTAGGGCTATCCCATTATGATATACCATGGTCAGAAGACAAGTTTTATTTTTATTCACATCCACTAGGCATGATTTTCACAGAAAAGATAGTGTTTCTTTTTAAGAACATCAACTCAAAACAGAGTCTACACTTGCATTGCAACCATGGCATATCATTTTAAATATTTTCTCAGTGATATTTTTTTGTTTCAGCTCGAAGTACCAGAATGAGCGTCACTTTAGTCGCCATCCAAACCACAAGAAATTCCATGAAATATTTTCAGCCTTAATTAAACAGAGGCTCTGCTGCATGTAAGTTTTAATGAATAAATCTTGAATGGACATACAGTTTAAAAACTATAAACGTTTCATACTGTACTCAGTTATACAAACATATTGGAAAATAATACCTTTTAGTATCACCACATTCTTAGAGATAAACATGGTTGAAGGCCAGAAAGCCTCATAATGCAACACACACATTAGCTTATTAATTGTACTTGTAATAAGCATACCGCTAATTAGTTCTGTTCCAGTTAGTGAGATCGAACATTGGAATGTTTCATTACAAATTTTTTTTCTTCAATTTTGGTCATAAATTTTTAATTAAATCTAGTTCCACATGATTTTACTAGTATTTATCTCAGACTTATGGCCATTTATTGACATAGTGAGCTGTCTAGAGGTAATGAATAGATACTTTTGAAATGTTTCCTCTATAAGCATGTTTTATTCTTCTCTTTTATTTTTTTATGTTTTTTTTTGTTTATTTGAGACACTTGAATTCAGAAGTTGAAGAACATTTATTTTAATTTTCAAAATTGTGTGATTTTGTTTGTTTAGATTTCAATGGAAGTTAGATTTTTTATCTGCTGCAAAATTATAAAAAATGCATGATTTATTCAATCCAATCATCATGGGGTGGGGGTAAAAGTTGTTTGTTTAATTGATCATAGCTTAGTTATAAGTGTATAATGAATGATTGTTAAATATTTGATTTCCCAGCATTTTGGCTGAGTAAATTGGACACTTGAAAACCTGTAGAGTCACCATTACCTTGTGTATAATTGTTGTTCACATGCATATCCCATAAAGTACATGAGCCACATGTGGGCCTTTGTTTAATGTTAAGATGTAATCAAATGATTTCACTGCATTGTACTAAGTAGGAGGTTTAAAAGAGTGTTTGATCACACTTTAGTCTACTTTCCAACTTGTTTGTAGATATCACTTCAGAATTGTTGTTACTGATTTACAGATAATGTAAACACTAAACTGAAAGTGCAAAGTTTATCATCTAATTTCATGCATGTAGTTTCTT
Organism: Unio delphinus; assembly: GCA_029339505.1. Classification (NCBI taxonomy): domain Eukaryota; kingdom Metazoa; phylum Mollusca; class Bivalvia; order Unionida; family Unionidae; genus Unio; species Unio delphinus. The sequence goes on along the minus strand of JAQISU010000201.1, from coordinate 2,879,290 downwards.
ATGCCAATCCCTAAATTCTTCAAACGGTATATGACATTAGATATTTGAAGATGGTACCAAATAAAGAAATGATGTAAAGAAGTTTAGCTTTGTTCTTGAATATACAAATGTTTGTTATTAAGGACTATGTTTTCCTAATACTTTCTTTCTTTCTTAACTACAATTTGCTTTTGCAGTCCATGTGCAGCATTTGGAAAACTGTAGAATTAAAATCCACTAAAAGTAGTGTCACCAAAATTTAAACATTTTTTAAGATACTATATTCAGATGTTGTCTACTCATCCTCATGAAGAGGAGATGTGGTTCATCAGGTAGCATGATGGACTTGCGATCTGATGAGGCTCTGGGTTCAAATCCCACTGTCACATTAGTCCGAGTCAACTACCCTGGTGTATCAGTGGCCAACACATTTCACTCCAGTTACCTTGACACTTAATGATATACTTATGTACTGTATGTACTTGCTTATAAGACAGGTTAAACTGCAAATTGCCAAAGCCCAGATCTTCTGTGGAATAATGAACCTGCTGATCTGGGTTTGTGCAGTATGTTTGGAGTAATCAGTACAAACAATGTAGACCATGATCTGCAGATGCATTATGCTATGGCAGATCATGATTGTTATAGTTTGCAGTTTGGGTCAGCTTACAAGCAAGTAAATATGGTATCTGTTTAGTAATACATCTAAATGAAACCATCATGAAAAATATACCAAATACAATTCTCAATCATTTAATCATTGTTGAAAGTTAGGTTATGAACACCATTAAATTTTAACCATGACCTTTGAACCCCTCTTCCTTTTGATTCACGGTTACTTCAGGTGCATATTGGATTTAATATTTTTGTTGCCAAGTATCATCAATGTAATACATGAAACAGGACAGCTAAAATGTTATACTAGCTATGCTCAAAGTATGTCTCAGCCTATGTAACTTTGTAAACGGAGATAATGGTACAAGGAGACCCCTCTGACAAATGGAAGGGTGCATATCAAGTAAAATACACCAGAATATTTAGCAATGTGTATTGTTTAAACTAATAAAGCCTTTTTTCTTTGCAGTGATTGGGTAAACTGGGCACCTCCAGAAAACATTTTACGGGTCTTAATGTGTCTTCGTATTTTAATGCGAGACTCCACACACCAAAAACACTTTTTTGATCTTGGATGTGTCAAAGTTTTATCTGAAGTAAGTGGCATAATTTTTTTCTTATATTTGTTGAATTCATTGTACAGTAACCACTATTTAATTATAATTGCGAATTAAAATTTTTGTTCAAAACAGTCAAGACAAAAAGGTCAAGTGACTTGTACTTGATATGTAAGGTACTCTTACATAGGGTCACAACTTGTTGAACTTTGTGGATTCGTTCACCTTCAGTACATATTAAAGTCATATGAAAAATATGTGATGTGAATGAAATTATTGATTCTATGACTTGTAAAAATAGAAGTAATGGTAAATGATATAAAGTGATGGTAAGTGATCCAAAGTGATGGTCAGTAATGAAAGGTTATGGTAAATGATAAAAAGGATGTTAATGATTAAAAGCAATTAAGTTCACAGATTAGGCTTTCAGATAATTTTGTATTTTTATAACTTACATTATAAACAACATTTTTAGATCACCATGGAATGTAACTTTTTTGCAATGTTTGTATTAATATGTGCACAAGAAATAATTCTGTAACTGACATTTTGTTTTCATTATTCCTTTTAAATAAATTTTCAATCTCAGTGCCATAACATTAATACAATTTCAGCAATTCGGCAGAGCCACAGACAGTTATTTATTTCATGGAGATGGGCCATTTGTGGTTGATATTCTGAAAGAAATGACAAGTAAGTTGTGCATTTTGTTTTTATTTCGTCTCAAAAATTACTTTATAGCCATTGTTGACCAAAGGATTTCCAGGTACCTAAGCAAAGAGACGTAGATATAGATCATATCTCTCTTTTTGGCTATAATGTTTATATAAAATGCATAGAGTGTTATAAAGGTACAGTTGAAGCTCGATTTATGACATAAATGCAGTCCTGAGGTTATGGTATAAATAAATAAAAAATTATTACCAAAAATTGAAAGAATATTTTCCATATGGTACTTTTAAATCTCATGGAAAAATTATACCTCTATGTTTTCAAGTAATGATTATTTATGCATAATTTTTAAATATATTATTATAATATAAATGTCAGCTGTGCATGACTCACTACACATGTTATCAGTTATGGCTTAAAAATGAGCACATTGATGCAAATTGAATGTCATTTCATCATTATAAATGACATTAAAATGAAAGTGCTTAAATCCGGTTTATATAGAACAAGGATCACCAGTATTAGCCTATTAGCTAGGAACAAAACTCTATCAGCCATGTATCTTAAAAGAGGTTATGTAGATTAGCAGAACTCATGATCAAATTTTAAGGGGCTGGATCTTATACTTCCCAGTTTTTGAACAAATTACACTTTTAAAATGTTTGCGATAGCACATGTTAACATTATAGAGCACAAACTTATGATGCCGGATGGAGTCATAATCATCTTCATGTGTATCACATGTGACTTTGATAAATCATTGGCTTGGGGACAAAGACCAGTTGAAGGTGCACTTGATTAGATGGCTCTTTTTTGCTAACTGTTCTCACTGTGTTTGAATACTATAATTGTGAACCTGTACAAAATGTCAGGAACTTATAACTGTGGTGTAGTTTATATTAATCAACTGAGCCATAATATTATGCAGATTGTGCAAACATTGAAAGAAATATATTGCAACATTGGACTAAATATATAAAATGAAACTGTTTTGAATGCTTTGAACACATAGAAAATATTGGTTTATAATTATACTAGTATTTAGTTTATTTGTTTTTATGAAGTATATGCAAATTAGCTGACTGTCCTGGGCTCTGATATTTATATTATTATAATTTGTGTGTTTAAGGGGGTTTAACCTTCCAATTAACATTACAAATCTTTATTAAAGCTGTTTCTGATATTTATTTAATTTATCTTGTTTTAGCTAAGTATATAATTATAGATCTTAAATAAGGTCTTATTTTAAATAAAATTTATATAATGAGTCAAATAATATCTATCTATTGCATACTCTGACAATCAGATTTTGTCATGAGTCAAATAATATCTATCTATTGCATACTCTGACAATCAGATTTTGTCATGAGTCAAATAATATCTATCTACTGCATACTCTGACAATCAGATTTTGTCATGAGTCAAATAATATCTATCTATTGCATACTCTGACAATCAGATTTTGTCATGAGTCAAATAATATCTATCTATTGCATACTCTGACAATCAGATTTTGTCATGAGTCAAATAATATCTATCTATTGCATACTCTGACAATCAGATTTTGTCATGAGTCAAATAATATCTATCTATTGCATACTCTGACAATCAGATTTTGTCATGAGTCAAATAATATCTATCTATTGCATACTCTGACAATCAGATTTTGTCATGAGTCAAATAATATCTATCTATTGCATACTCTGACAATCAGATTTTGTCAGTTTCATTTTGAAAGGGGCACAAATTTGAAATGCTGTTGATTACATGGCAATAGTCAAAATACAATACAATGGCAAAATCCTTAATACTGTACCATGATTCAGCCATCAATACTATGTAAATACCGACAGAAGTAGTAGATAATGAAAGAAAATGACCATGCATATGTCAGCATGAACTTGAACTTGGACCATCAAATGAACCTGGACCATTGTATGAATTTTCTATGCCTGTTAAGAAGGAACCCTGGGGAGAAGAAAGTGTATCACCCATGTAATGACCTGTAATGGGATGAAAATGGAACATAGACACACAATACCCCAAATTTCATCACTCACATGCAAAGATTTACCTGTGTTTGCATGGGCAAATCTTATATGAGCCAGACCATTTGCACCCAATGAGAAAGAACATCAAGAGTACGTAAAGATATGAAGAATAAATAGAAAAATGTGAAGCATCTCAGAGAACCAAAAACATATCACTCAAACAGGAACAACACGAAGAAATAGAAGATATGTAACACCCCAGAGAAACAAAAATATATCACCCGCACAGCAACAACAAAAAGAATGACTTAGAGAGCAAGAAGCGAATAGCAGACTGAGGGTTGAACAAATACATCAATATGAGAACAAACATTGTTACGAAAACAAGAAGCAATGAACAGGCAGATTGCAAAACAAAGACAGGCGTTTGATAAAGTATTCCAAGCTTAGAAATGTGTACCATCTCCACAATACCTTGCATATATGCAGCAGGACCCAGAATTGCAAAATACCAACACAAATCACTGGAACAGCTGCCGTTACAACAAAATCATTTATATTAGAAAACACAAAAAGCCAAAGAAACAGAAGGTCTTTGTGGAATGTGGACCATCACAACCTTGCAGATTAGAAACAGTTATAGGGTGGGTTTACAGAGATAATTATGCAAAAGAAGTCATTGATGAGGCTGCATTGATTTGTCAGCATTTGCTTACTAATAGCATCTTGGACCCAGGAACAGTTTGTGTATTGATGCATGATCATTTCAGGGGTGATTTTTCTTGAAATCAATGCTGTGGTGCAGTATGATTGCAAACACAACACCAAGTGCTACCTTAATGATTACAATCTCATCTCTGAAATCAGAATTGTATCTGACTTTTTCTACACCAATCACTGTGGGACAATACCACACTCTGTACACTTAAGGTTGCACTGATGGCATTTTGCATTCCTCATAGACTGTCAACCATGTCGACACTCAACAGACTGTCAACCATGTCAACACTGTCGGCAGACTGTCAACCATGTCAACACTCACAACAGACTGTCAACCATGTCAACACTGTCAGCAGACTGTCAACCATGTCAACACTCACGACAGACTGTCAACCATGTCAACACTGTCAGCAGACTGTCAACCATGTCAACACTCACAACAGACTGTCAACCATGTCAACACTGTCAGCAGACTGTCAACCATGTCAACACTGTCAGCAGACCATCAACCATGTCAACACTCACAACAGACTTTAAAAAAGACATTAATGCTGAGTGACAGTTTACATGGCAAATAAGTACCCAACACGGCCTTAACACACCAAAACACCAATTTGTAACCTTACAAGATTCAACTTGGGCTAACAGTCAGATCATTAGTGTGGTGACATGACTCTCTTGGAATATCTGATGTTTCTTTGTGGTTATATGGTCATCAGGAACACACTAAAGAAATTTTGCTTAGTTTCACAATGGTCATGCATTAAAACATTGACATAAGTCTGCAGATTTCCCTGCATAACTTTCGTATGTTTTATCTGATTTATAACTTTCTGTTGGAAGACCTGGACCTATTCAGTTAGTCCATCGTCGACATGCACTTCCATGCATGCGTTACTATTGTAGTAGCTCTCACCACAATTCCAAATTACAGATGCATTGCTGTGATCCTCTCCAATAAGTTTCTATCGTTAGAGGGAACAGGTGCCAAATGAAAGTCCTTGACACACCTATAGAAAACTTGTGGAATCATAACATATTTTAGTAATTAAACTTAGTACGAATGATAATGTCCTAGCACAAAGTTAAGGTTTGCCTAAGCCCAAAGAAGCTTTCAAAAATAATGATTGCAATTTGAAATGATTGTGACATCACATGCAAACATTGACTGGCAAATTTAACTGGAATTGTCCCTGTGTGGTTGACGCAAACACAACTTAGCTTAATGGAGTCCAATGAAAGAACACATCAGTGTCATTAAAGTTGTCACAGTCAGAGGTGACACAAATGCAAAAGACTGGTGGGTAATTTCCATTTCCTGTAACCATTCCAGAACTATTAGCAGCTGCAGCTCCCATAGTTGATAAAAACCAGTCATGTTATAGGGTCCATCAAAACTGTATGTAGGATGTCTTAAGAAAAGGTGATTGCATCTCAAATGAATAAAAACAGGAAAAGGTCTTCGACTAATCCCATGTCCATAAGAGCAGACATGGGGTCAGAGGTCTTTGCTTGTGGTCTTCAACCCCATATGCTTATCCTCTTGTATTGGCATCAATTAAAATCATGGGTTTGTGTGTAGGGTTGCATGTATTTGTGTGTGATGCAAAGAAAAATACATGGGGGGGGGGGGTAGAATGCTTTGACTAAAATCTGTATTTAAAAAAAATCATTACCATATTAACGTGTCTCAAAAATTGTATCAAAAATTGTGAAATGCTTTCAGACACAGCCATGAAAAGTAACACTCGATTACATATTTTTATTTGCCGTAGTTACAACTTTGCAAATAAATTACAATGTTTGATTTAACATTATAAACCAGATATTGTACAACTTCAGGTAAATGCCAAGACATATATTTTATTTTATTATTGATAAAAAGTTTAGTTTTTTTCATCTTATTGCTTTTCAGATATATTCCAAAAACTCTCTAATGTTGTTGAACAAAGAGAATGGTTGATTGCTTGTGGCGTTCATAAGGCAAGTGTAAAGCATCTTTATTAGTTAGCTATTTATTTTCCATTGGTTGTTCCAATTAAGGTTTTGGACAATTTTATAGAGTGAAGCTTGTATCTAAAAATTGACTTTGTGTTTTATAGATTTTGATGTTTGATGCATGCATGCATACACACACACACACACACACACACACACACACACACACACACACACACATACATACATACATACATACATACATATATACATACATACATACATACATATGCATGATGGGTGACATGATGGCATGGTGTGGTTTTGAGAGATGATATCATAGTCTAATATTGTGAGATAGACAGCTTTATAGTCTAGCCTTTGCATACATAGTCTGGCCTTTTATGGCATAGCTGGACCAAGTCAGATAATGGCTTAATCTGACCTTGTCATATTATGGCATAGTCTGACCTTGTCATATTATGGCATAGTCTGACCTTTTCACATTATGGCATAGTCTGACCTTGGGATATTATGGCATAGTCTGACCTTGTCAGATAATGGTTTAGTCTGACCTTGTCATAGTATGACATAGACTGACCTTGTCATAATATGGCATAGTTTGACCTTGTCAGATAATAACTTAGTCTGACCTTGTCATAGTAAGGCATAGTATGACCTTGTCAGATAATGGCTTAGTCTGACCTTGTCAGATGAATTTATATTATTCTGGTTAACTCCACAATTAGTTAAAAAGAAATACTGATCTCCGAAAAATTCATGTTTTTTTAGTCCTATTTTGATGGGAAGCAACACATAGCAGTGTCTTGTCTGACAGCATCAGTAATGGAGACAGTATTGTTATCAACCGTTTAGGTTTTTTGTTAGAGTTCTTCATTTTGATATATTTCCTAAGCCTCATCATAGATTCTCATAATTTTTGCCATGAATCATTATGAAAATCAAACAATTAATTCTATGACTGACTGGTTTTCCTCATTTCCTTTGAGGTTAATATTACACTGAGAGAGAACATGTATTCCATTCTCACATAACTACATTAGCCTAATCTTAGACTCGAACCCACGCAGACAGAGGTGAGATGGCAGTGATCCGTAACAGACAGTGCTTTAGAGCACTTGGCCACTCTGGGCCCCAAATTCATTCTGCAATATGCACACTCAAATATGTTACCTTGGGGATCAAGGTCTTTTGTTTTGATCATAGGCTTGACATGCAGGTCCTGGTTTCTTCGTTTTGTCTAACACTTGCACATATTGGAGCCAGGGATTGAATGTGGTACTATAGGTATACAAAGTTAGCATGTCACCATACCTCCATCTTTGATGAATGATAAGAATTCAGATACATGTATTGAATTTATTGATAAATCTGCATTTTAAAACTCTGCCAATTTAATAAAAACAAGCAATTAAAAACCCAAATAAAAACTCTGATTCACTTGCCATGATGTGCGCTTTCACAATATTTGTATACATCAACACCAGTAATATTTTTTTCAAATTTTCATTTGTTTACTTTGATGTTTTATCTAAAACAGTCTCCATTTTGAAGGACACTCCAATTTAAAAAACAAGAAAGAATCACCTCCAGCTGGATTGAGAGAGGATGTTTACTTGAAATGAGTGAAAAACATAAATTTAATAAAGTGGGTGAAAAAAAGCCACAAGTTAAGATACTTGAATTTTCCTACCATACATGATGATATATACATGATGATATATACATGATGATATATACATGATGATATATATCCATTATTCACTAATAGCAGGCAAATTTTCTTTTTATCTTGTGCTCAACAATATTGGCTAGCAATGAAAGATTTAAGTAGCAGATTTTTTAATGGAACCTCATGTGATCTCAGAAGTTGCTGGATTTGTACTTGGTTCATCTTGGCTGTGAAGCTGCCGTACTTACCACTCGGCTATGGAAACATTTAAGAATCAGTTCCAATTTCTTTGTCATAATGTAAAATTGAGTTTATGTTGATGGGCAGTGAGAAAGTATAATTCTTTTGTACTTAAGTGAATTATCAAGATTATTTCCCTCAGAACAGTCCAGCATAAAATCAAGATAATTCTTTTTATTATAAGAGGTAGTCCTTATTTCTGCCCTCACATACTTAATGCATGTATAATTTTGAAATAGTCTTACGTCATGGTAGAAAAGGAAAGCTCAAATAAAGAATTGCTTGCGTCATGTTATACATTCAATTGACAGGAGCATTGTCAATGAAATCCTTGCCACAGAAGAAATCACAAGTTCAAATTACTTAAATAGAATGTTTGTGAAGGTCAGAAACGAGGATCACGACTTTCTGACTAGCTTCTATCTTTGTTTAGTTAGGTTACTAATACAATGGTGTTAATGACTTACAGATTACCTTTTGATTTCTTGCCAAATATATAGATTTCATTTAAATAACACCTTTTTATTGTGTGCAAAGGTGTAAATTACATACATTAGATATTGTTTATCTTACTAACTTGGTAATTTACCTAGTTTCAACAACAACATAAAGGTGTCTCAAATGTTTGTATTGTTTTTACAGTAAATTGAATCATCTTTGTCCAGCCTATGTATAATTTTTCAGTTGTTTTTTTTATAGTATACAAGATTGATTTCAATCATTCATTAAAAACCCATTTGTTTGACATTTATCCGTGAAACAAAAGAATACAAATTATCTACACTTGCATTTAGTATAGATGTATGCACAGATTACTGTTTGGGTAGTCTCCATGAACTATGCACTTTGTATGATTGATTGTGTTACACCAGTCATAGAACATATATTAGAAAAATAAAATGGTTTTAAATAAATAAATGATTAAAACTTTTGATAAATAAATTTTAAAAAATTGATTGATTGCATAAACATATATTGATAAATATTTCTTTGAATTCTAGTTTTAATTCTTACTCTGAATTTATATTTAATTATTAATCTTAATCTAGTTTTAATTGTTAATCTAGTGTATTCTGTTAATGTTTATTGAAGATATATTCAACAGATTATATACATTGTACCATGTAATGATAAATGTTTTTCAAATGTTTTCCTGATGGTTAAATACTGAAGTGTTCTTGTGTGAAGTATTTTTAATAGCGACCTATTTATAAAATTAATGGTTTGCTATACACAATTATATGGTTCCACAAAGCCAGTTCCCACGAGCAAGATATTTATGTCGGAATTCTTGTACACAAAGCTTTATAGTATTCCCGTTCTTACATTCAATAGGCCACTGTTCTTGTGCTCACATCCATCACCCAATGTATGTGTGGGTGGAATGTGGTAGTCCCATAAAGCTGTTTTTATTAAAATGAAGTAATTTAAGCTCTTTTGTGTGTGAAGATAGCTTTAATACCTTATTGATGTTGAATGCTTCACCATCTCAGTTATCTATTGTTGAACATATTGATTGTGTCTGATGGTAGTTATTCATGATGCTGTTCTACTGTCAACAGTAATATTGGTCAAACTCTGCATTGTTTGTCAAAATATAGTGACACCCAAATACAATACGTTGTATTGATTTCGTTAGAACTACTCATGCCAAATGAACAATATTGATCTCAGATTGATTAATTGGCGAGAAAATGAACTCGGCATCACTTAAACATCATTTATATGAAATTAGGAATACAGGTATTATGCAAAGCTAGTTGTTTTTTGATACACATTAACACATCTGTACAACTTCCTGAAATTGTGAATACTCATGACTGTTGTAATTCTTTTTATTTTTTCTAGAATTAATGTGTATTAAGTACATTACAGAGTACCTAGCTGTTACAAGGTTCCCCATATATAAATCATGTTTCATACAACCTTTAGGTATCCTTGAATTTGTGATGTTGTCTTGAAAATTCCTTTTCCCCAAACTCCATGAACATTCTGAAGGTATACAACATCAGATTAAACAAATGTCACATTTTACATGGAAGATGGAGTAGCGTCCATTTGCTTTAGTGGCATGCTAAATGTTTCTTTTCTTTTCTTTAATTGTTTAATGGTTTATACATGGATAGACAATTAACATATGGAGAAAGTTCTTGTTCTATAAAGAAAAAGATAAATCCTTAAAAATATGTACCGGTATTAGTGTTTAAAGTTTGTGTTAGAGGTTGAAAACTCCTTTAAAAATCTTTCAACAGAAGTTCTTCGGGCTTTATGATCAAAGTATTAAAAAACTTTGCTTGGACTTTGGTTAAAGATACTTATTATAGAACAGACATCATGGTAATAAACCATTAAATATAACAAACGATCTACAATACCAATAAATATTTCTTAAAATAAAAAGTTGGCACTTTTAAAATGAAGATAATTTCATTTTTTCCCCAAAAAAACTTCTGAATTCTTCCTTTAAGATAAAATCTGTTCAGATAGAAACTTTGTTTTTTATCAGTAAGTTTTAAGAAAAAGTTCTAAAAGTTTTCAGCACTTAGCATTGAACCTGATAGTTTAATGGATTGACCTTGATCTGCCATTGCATATTTCTGTGGATGACCTGGATATGCTGGCACATTATACAATTAACATCAAATCTTGACCTGTACATTTTTCAGTTAGACTAGACATAAAATGTCAGTATATACGGTATTTTATTTTGTTGAGAAGTTTTGAATGTTTTCTTTCTAATCTTTGCACTTAACCTCTCTTGAGGGATTAATGTGTGGTTTTTGTCAGTGTATTCATACATTGTTGAGTTTGATAAGACCTTTGTGAAAATAATTATGTTTAGTCCCTTCTATCGCTACTGTACTTGATATCTAATTTTGTAATAAACATAAAGATTTGCCCTTGATTTTGGTCCAGTTTATGGGCTATTCATCGAACAGTAGGATTGGCCAAAATTTTGAAATACATTACTTAGGTTAGAATGGGTTTCAACTTGTTTGCTAATGCCTCAGAAGGGCTTTTATTTACAATCTGCCGAATATATTTTTTTCTTCATTTTACAAGAATATTTATCATTCATTTTGATGTTATTATCCAGTTTTAGTCAAGTGTTTGTGGTATTCACATTCAGTTAGCCTATTTTATAACAGTACAAATTTGGTCAAATTTTTTTTACCTCAAAGGTCTTAAATTTTGGATTTATTTCCACGGCAATATATAACTCTAGAGAATTCAGAAGTCTTGTACAAAGGATGCTAAATTGACAGTTGTTGAAAAACGATATATTCATACAAAACCAAAAGGTCAAAAACATCAAACATCATTATTTTGTACTCTAGTTTTGGTACCATGTGTACAGTATCTGTTACCATATAAAACAGTTCTCAAATGAAATTTCATGATATCTGTTTTCTGTCTCTGAATAACATTTTTTGATCTCCATGATATAAATAGGAAATATGTCAATAATGTTATGTGTAAAAGATAGCCTTTGCACATCTGCGCAGAATTGATTCCCAGTCAGGTGCATTGTTAATACAGTTATCTTCTCTTCCTCTGTTTAATAAAGTGTACTTGAGGGTTGTTTGAATGTACTTGAATAATGAGAGCTGTTTATCAATAGTTGTATTGATTTACCTTATCAGCTGATGTGGAAGTGTAATGCTTATGGAAGTGCCTGATGTATAGGATAATAGGATATTACTTATATCGATATGTATAGGATAATAGGATATTACTTATATCGATATGTTTCATTTGGTAAATTAGCCTATCATAACAATCTTTAGTTGTTAGCTATAAAAAATAAATATTCATGGGGATACATTTCTGTGAATGGGAATAAACTGAATTTTCTTGTAGGGTCACACTATTTATGTTAGCAACCATTATTCAGTGCTATATTGCACAGTGGATTTAATTTTGTTGATATTCATTACCTGCCTAAAAAAATACCTGAAATCAAATCCTGCACAAATATGTTACATAATCTGAGTCCTTACAACTAATTTCCATATTTACCCATGGTCAGTATATAGTTGGCTTTTACAAGTAGTTAAAACAGCATTGATGCTAATTTACCATTGTGGAAGTGACAGCAGATCAGAGTCTGTCTGTCTGTCTGCCTGCTTAGCTATTAATTAGTGTATCTAGCTATTCAACTATGTACTTACCTATTCATCTATTTACCTACCTTACCTACATACCTACCGACCATTTTAATCTCTTGCCAGCAAATTTCCTATGTAAATTTGATATAATCTGAGGATTTTTATTACACCTGTTCTTGTTTTCATGGCATTTTTAACTTCTTATTGGCTGAGAAAATGGGAGCCAACTGTCTCTTCTGGGAACAAAATAAAACAGCCAACTTAGGATGGTCTTGATGGGTATTGAACCCATAACCCTTGAATTACAAATCCAGTCCTCTTGCCAGCTGAGCAAGAATAGCTCTACCTTTATCATGTACATGTATGTTGATCATTGATTTTTTTTTATCATCATGAGGTTATTGTTAATTAATAAAGCTAAATGAATGTAGCTATCGTATTACAGTAAGCTGTGTGTTTATCTTGTACTAGTATATCAATATTATTCACCTTATATTCAAAGTGTAATTGATAGCCATATGAAGCATCATAATTACTGATAATCTCTTATTGAATTCTACTGTATAAGTAAACTGAGAAATGTTTGCAAGCAAATAAACATGATTGTTAGATACCATATTTCATCTTTGAAACGTCAATGTATTTGATAAGATCATCCTACTTTAACTTGTTCTAGCAAAATGTTTATGTTTTGAATGAATTCAGTGCAATTTGCCCACTGGGTTTCTCATGGGAGAAATAGTGTAATTTCACTGTATTCTGCCTAAGTAGTCAGATTCTATTGATGTGCCGTAAATCTCCTTGTTAGATTTAATCAATTAAATAGTTTGACTTATCTCACAAATAAATCCTAACTTTGATGTTTTAAAAGACTGAAAAGAATTACTAGAATGTAGTGAGAAGAAAGGAGTCAGCTATAGTCATTTTGAATGATTTTGTTCAGCATGTAATAATTAAGAATTACAAATACACATACTGTAATAAATGCATTATTGGCAGATATTTAATACTAGTTCAGCTGTTTTTCAGAGAAAAATAGATGGTAGTGCGCTTCTTCATTAAACTTTCCATTTTGTAATTTACGGATGTTATTAATTAGAAAACTTGGTCATAAGACTTGCTTGGTAAATAGGTTAACTTTATATCATCAAGATCTGAGAAGAGTTTGTCAGTTATGAGTAAGAGACTGTGTATTAATTATGCCATTATCTTAAAAATAATTTACCCCAGAATATATACAGTAAACCTGGTAAAATCAACAGGATATCAGGTCTGAGAGATAGTATTTTTGGGTTGTGTAAAACTGCTTGGTATAATGGTCATTTCTTAAGTTATGTAAGCCAGGTGAATATCAAGCACACTTTGGCCTCTTGTTTCAAATGTGCATTTATTGTCAATAAGTGTAATTCATATATAATTGGTCTTGATAATGTTCAATAAATGCTTTTTCCCCCGAAACATGCATAGCAATTATGCTGGCAGTGATTAATAAACTGATTATACATGCAGTGAAGATTGATGTTTTGTCATAATTATATATACTGTAGTTCAGTGATTTATTTTTAGTAGTACTTCCAATCAAGCTTACTTAACCAATTTTTGCATTGCTTGTAAATGCTTAGTACTAGGATTGGAGATAGTTTTTAAAAGATAGTGATAAAATATGTCATGGTTAATTATCAAGCTAAGTTTGCTGACAGTTGAATTTTAATGTGTCTAAATGATATGATCACAATTTATACTTGAGTTTTAATGTGTCACAATAATATTATGATCACAATTTACACTTGAATTTTAATGTGTCACATGATATCATGATCACAATTTACACTTGAATTTTAATGTGTCACATGATATCAAATATTATACAAGGGTCTTGAAGCAATTTTATTGTTACAATATATATTAGCATTTTATTGCATCATAATGACATCTGTAATTCAGTATATACTAGAATTTTATTGTATCACAATGACACCAGTTGGATTTTAGTGTATCATAATGACACCAGTTGGATTTTAGTGTATCATAATGACACCAGTGTTAAAATTAGAATATTAGTGTATCACAATGACACCAGTTGGATTTTAGTGTATCACAAAGACACCAGTTGGATTTTAGTGTATCGTAATGACATCAGTGTTAAAATTAGAATATTAGTGTATCACAATGACACCAGTTGGATTTTAGTGTATCTCAAAGATACCAGTTGGAATTTAGTGTATCATAATGACATCAGTGTTAAAATTAGAATATTAGTGTATCATAATGACACCATTTGGATTTTAGTGTATCACAATGACACCAGTTGGATTTTAGTGTATCATAATGACACAAGTTGTATTTTAGTGTATCATAATGACATCAGTGTTAAAATTAGAATATTAGTGTATCACAATGACACCAGTTGGATTTTAGTGTATCACAATGACACCAGTTGGATTTTAGTGTATCTCAAAGATACCAGTTGGAATTTAGTGTATCATAATGACATCAGTGTTAAAATTAGAATATTAGTGTATCATAATGACACCATTTGGATTTTAGTGTATCACAATGACACCAGTTGGATTTTAGTGTATCATAATGACACAAGTTGGATTTTAGTGTATCATAATGACATCAGTGTTAAAATTAGAATATTAGTGTATCACAATGACACCAGTTGGATTTTAGTGTATCACAAAGACACCAGTTGGATTTTAGTGTAGCATAATGACATCAGTGTTAAAATTAGAATATTAGTGTATCATAATGACACCATTTGGATTTTAGTGTATCACAATGACACCAGTTGGAATTTAGTGTATCACAAAGACACCATTTGGATTTTAGTGTAGCATAATGACATCAGTGTTAAAATTAGAATATTAGTGTATCATAATGACACCATTTGGATTTTAGTGTATCATAATGACACCAGTTAGATTTTAGTGTATCATAATGACATCAGTGTTAAAATTAGAATATTAGTGTATCACAATGACACACGTTGGATTTTAGTGTATCACAATGACACCAGTTGGATTTTAGTGTATCACAAAGATACCAGTTGGATTTTAGTGTATCATAATGACATCAGTGTTAAAATTAGAATATTAGTGTATCATAATGACACCATTTGGATTTTAGTGTATCACAATGAAACCAGTTGGATTTTAGTGTATCACAAAGACACCAGTTGGATTTTAGTGTATCATAATGACATCAGGGTTAAAATTAGAATATTAGTTTAGCACAATGACACCATTTGGATTTTAGTGTATCATAATGACACCAGTTGGATTTTAGTGTATCACAATGACATCAGTTGGATTTTAGTGTATCATAATGACACCAGATGGATTTTAGTGTATCGTAATGACATCAGTGTTAAAATTAGAATATTAGTGTATCATAATGACACCATTTGGATTTTAGTGTATCACAATGACACCAGTTGGATTTTAGTGTATCACAATGACACCAGTTGGATTTTAGTGTATCATAATGACACAAGTTGGATTTTAGTGTATCATAATGACATCAGTGTTAAAATTAGAATATTAGTGTATCACAATGACACCAGTTGGATTTTAGTATATCACAAAAACACCAGTTGGATTTTAGTGTATCATAATGACATCAGTGTTAAAATTAGAATATTAGTGTATCATAATGACACCAGTTGGATTTTAGTGTATCACAATGACATCAGTTGGATTTTAGTGTATCATAATGACACCAGATGTATTTTAGTGTATCATAATGATATCGGTGTTAAAATTAGAATATTAGTGTAACACAATGACACCAGTTAGATTTTAGTGTATCATAATGACACCAGTTGGATTTTAGTGTATCATAATGACATCAGTGTTAAAATTAGAATATTAGTGTATCATAATGGCACCAGTTGGATTTTAGTGTATCACAATGACACCATTTGGATTTTAGTGTATCATAATGACATCAGTGTTAAAATTAGAATATTAGTGTATCACAATGACACCAGTTGGAATTTAGTGTATCATAATGCCACCAGTTGGATTTTAGTGTATCATAATGACATCAGTGTTAAAATTAGAATATTAGTGTGTCACAGTGACACCAGTTGGAATTTAGTGTATCACAATGACACCAGTTGGAATTTTGTGTATCACAATGACACCAGTTGGATTTTAGTGTATCACAATGACAACAGTTGGATTATAGTGTATCACAAAGGTATCAGTATGAGGTGTAACAGTAAAAACTGTGCCCTACATCAGTGGCAAGAGATTAGCATATTTAACCAATCTTCTCACAGTTATCTGATATTCCCTGTGAAGAATCCGACAGTTTTCTAGACCACATAACAGTTCACATCCGCTTGCCTATCTACATTCTTAAGGGTTTTTTGATAGCAAGTGTAATCCATTTGCCATTTCAAGTCATCTGATCGTGTGTCGTAAGTAATCTGAAAAATTGTCAATATCCATTTCATTGTTCTTTGAATTGCTGAATAAAATATCTTCCAAAGAGATTTGCTAAGACTTCAGTCTGCAAAGAAACTGAATTATTTTTCAACAAACAAGCTATAAATACATGTATTATTTATCCTTTTTCCATTCCAGGCACTTGTATTGCTACTATCAGCTACAGATGTGATTGTGCTACACTGCTCTCTACATGCTCTCATCAGTCTTGCTCAGAGGTGAGAATAAAACATTACTGAATATCAAGGGATGAAAAATAGTTAATGGTAATTAATTGAAATAATCACAATTTGGTCAGAGGTGTCAGCTTTTGAGTAAATAGCCTACCAATTGATTATAATTTCTGAAGTTTTTCTTTGAATAGCATAATGTTCTGTATTTTATGCAAAATTAAAGACTCAACTACCGGAACAACTTGTTTCTTCATTTATAATATTTTATAATAATTTTCTGTAGTTTTATCAGGTACCTTTTGTGACTTGTATCCCTATGTACTTCTGACACCATGAAAATAAAAGTTAGTATTACTATAATTTTAATGAAATATTATTCATTTCTTTTAACAATATTTAGAATTTGTAAACCAGCCTTTTATAAATCATTGCAAATACTATCATGTCTGTTTCCATTCAATGTGAACAGGTTTTCTAATATTAAATCCTGTGATGTATTAATCAGAGTAATTTAGATATTTTGTTGATTAAAATGGGGTGGGGTTATTTTTTTTTTTGGGGGGGGGGTGAGCACATCAATGTTTTTGATAAATAAACTAAATTTGTATGTCATTTCTGTGGTGTTCATCCCTTCTTATATTCTCAAAAAAGGCATATCCTGGTATGCATTGGGATGAAGCTAGTCAAAATTCTTTTAGAGTCGCAAGTTAATGGTGCAGGATTGCATTAGCAAAGCTGTTAATGTAGAGTGGAAATGGATATGATATTTGGTGCATGGAAATGCTGAAAGCTTTCAATTTTAAATATTTGAAAAATGTCATGAACATACAGTATTGTGCTTTTGTTTAGTGAATAGATAATCATAATTTCTGCAGGATGTCCATGGAAAAATAAAGTTATGTTTTGAAAATTAAGTTACTATTACCTAATAATAATAATAATAATAATAATAATAACTCTGTTACTGTTTCAGTGCTAAACCTCGACTTATGATTGGTGAATTGAATTGCATTGAATTCTTGCTTAGAATTGTGCAGGAATATGACAGCCTCTCTAAAAAGTGAGTTTTCTTTCACATTTAAATTGCAAATATTGATTGCCTTGATTTATCCCTTATTTGATAACAAGTTTTTAGTCAAAATCATGATGGTAGTAAGAGAGTGGTTCTGTATGAGATGTATGTGATAGCATAATCTGGACAATGGTAAAATAAACAGTATTGATGTATTTTATGTTCAGTTAGAAACAGAACTAAATTAGATCTGTTGCCATTTATTTTAGTTGCAGACCAGGTTTGCATCATTCTGCATGTGTTTTTGAGTATAGAATTTAGTCTGATAAAGCAGCCCCCCTCACCAAAGCTGGTGTTGATACTTTCAGAAAATTTGAAGGTATGATGTCACCTAGTTATATAACTGAGGAATTTTGCAGACAGATCTGTCCATAACACATTAGTGTACGTTTTATACACTTATTAGTGTAAATTTTATAGCCTTATTAGTGTAAATTTTATACACTTATTAGTGTACATTTTATACACGTATTAGTGTACATTTTATACACTTATTAGTGTACATTTTATACACTTATTAGTGTACATTTTATACACTTATTAGTGTACATTTTATACACTTATTAGTGTACATTTTATACACTTATTAGTGTAAATTTTATAGCCTTATTAGTGTACATTTTATACACTTATTAGTGTACATTTTATACACTTATTAGTGTACGTTTTATATACTTATTAGTGTATGTTTTATACACTTAATGATGTTTGAGCTACTGTCATTGTAAGGATAATTTTGGCAATATGAATCAAATCTGGATCAAATTCTATGTTTCATGACTTGTAAATCCACATTTGAATAACACTTCTCTACATCCAGTGACCATTTGAATAACGATGCTGCATTTAACGTTTAGTGAACACATGACATCATACCGTCATCATCCATCACTATCGACATGGGGATAGGGGTGAGGTCTGATTTATCAGTCTTCATAAAACCTTTGTTTTCATGAAGCCATTTTTTACATTATGTATGTTCTCAAAACAAAATTGTTTTACCACTCAATGAAATTTATATAAAATCATACTTACGGTCAGTGTCTCAATATATATATGCTGATTTCCAAATACAAATTTTGCAAATGCATTGATTTACTTTACCAATAATTAACTTAAAATATTTAAGCTGAGATACCATAAAGCATTTCAACTTAGACTAAAGATTTCACCTGATATTTTGTGAGCTCATTATTTGTAAATGCAGCCATATACCATTTGTGTTAATGGTAGATTTTTTTTAATGATGACAGATCTTGCTATATGCCATTCATAGAGACAGATCTTGCTATATTCCATTTACATAGACAGATCTTGCTATATGCCATTCACAGAGACAGATCTTGCTATATGTCATTTACAAAGACAGATCTTGCTATATGCCAGTTACAGAGACAGATCTTGCTATATGCCATTTACAGAGACAGATCTTGCTATATGCCATTTACAGAGACAGATCTTGCTATATGCCATTCACAGTGACAGATCTTGCTATATGCCATTCACAAGGACAGTTTGGGTCATATGTCACTCGTAGTGACAGATCAGGCTAGTTGCCATTTATATTGACAGATGTGGATTTATGCCAGTCACAATGACATATCTTTGTAGATACTATTCACAATGACATCTATATGTATGCTGATCACAATGGAAGATATATGTGGATTCATGTGACAATGACAGGACAAATATGTACAATGACTGATCTTGCTGCTTGCCACAGCGATGGATCTGGGTAAATGCCATTCACACTAACAGAAATGGAAGTATGCCATTCACAATTACGACATCTGGGTATATGCTATTTTCAATGACAGATCTGTGTTTATGCTATTCATAGTCATGGATCTGGGTATATGCCATTCACAGTGACAGATCTGGATGTATACCATTCATAATGACAGATTTGAGTGGGTGCAATTCATAATGACAGGGCAAAACTTCACAACAACAGATCTTGGTGTTTGCCATCAACAGTGATAGATCTGGATGTATGCCAGTCATATTGATATATTTAGGTTTATGACATTAACAATGACAGATTTGGGTGTAAGCCATTCACATTGACAGATCTGTGTGTATCCAATTCACAATGACATACCAGTGTATGCCATTCACAGCTTTTTGTACTTTATGCCTGGTCAAATGCTGCATATTAAGCATTAGTTAGCAAGAGTATTATTACAAGCATTATTCAGGTAACATTTTTTATAAACAATTCAAATAATTGACATATGATCATTCGAGATTCAAAGATGCATCATTGTTTGTCATGTTACAGTTTTGTATAATTACAAAAATAAGATCATTTTTAGATATTAGAAAATTTTATTCTAAAAGATACCCAGTTAGAATAAAATGTTTATATTGCTTAATGAAAAATTTAATAGCATCTTGCTGCTAATAAGGGATAATGTACATTTTGTTACATTCTATACTCTATATGTAATAGAATTTTGTTTTCTGTTTCAGATTGGCTGCCAATTTACTGCGGCTTTTATGTCAAGATGTCCACAGTCGAGAGATGGTCAAAGCTCACGATGGAATTCCAATTTTACTTAGGTATGAACTGAAAGTGAGACGGAGAGATGTATAAATCATATATAGCATCTAGCCTATCATTAAATTAAGTTATGATGGTAATTCAATCATATTTAAAAACTTTTAAATTACAAAATAAATGCATCATATTCTTCAGAATTTGGAACAGTTAATGGAAAGGTAATTTATTGCTGTATTTTATAGAGAATTGGAGGTAAGTCAGTTGCTAAGATTTTTCAACATTTTTATTTTCTTCATGATTTTTTTAACTTGCTCAAATGGAATCGCGTTTAATATACCCAGTTTTCATATACACCATCATTGAAGAGTTGTTTTGCTTGATTCAGTATCATCATTGACAGTGTTAAATAATTTTTAGCAACAACAATATGTAACGTCAGCTCTTTTAATTCGTGTACATTAAACTGTCAAGTTTCTATTGATATGTTGAACATTTTCCAGAGGTTTGTTCAAGTCAATTGCATTGTACTGCACAGACAGTCTTGTTTAAATGATTTATATTATACTGTACAGACAGTCTTCCATTATACTGTACAGACAATCTTCCATTATACTGTACAGACTTGTTAAAAGGATTTCCATTATACTGTACAGACAGAATTTTGTTGATGGTGATTGCATTATACTGTACAGACAGAATTTTGTTGATGGCAATTACATTATACTGTACAGACAGAATTTTGTTGATGGCAATTACATTATACTGTACAGACAGAATTTTGTTGATGGCAATTACATTATACTGTACAGACAGAATTTTGTTGATGGCAATTACATTATGCTACACAGACAAAACTTTCATTTTAATACCTAATAATCACTGCTACATTGACTAAAATGTCACTAACTCATTTGTAAAAAAGAATACCAATAAACGTTGAATATTTCGTTGATGTGATATATGTAGTGTTTTTTTTCTTCTTGTCAGTCAGCTTCACAGTGATAATGTGAACTTGCTCTGGCATATAGTATGGTGCCTGGTTCAGCTGTGTGAAGACCCAGATATCAGCAAAGATATAAGACAGACTGGTGGCATTCCCCTTCTACTGGCTTTACTTCAGTGAGTAATTAAAGATCTGGAACAGTCATGTAAAATAACAGTTATCTGTATGCACTTGAAATTTTTGCACTTGTAAGTAACTATTCACTAATTTTGTCTATGTCTTAAGGTATATAATATTTTGTTGTCTGAGTGTATGTTCATAGATTATTAAATCTGTAAACAGCATATCAAAATTCAGCTATTCATGCTTCAGGATGAAACAAGGGAAGTAACTCTTAGAAGTGACAGTTCAGAAAATTTTGTTTGCTGATTGTGTAAGTTTTAATGTCACTTTAAATATGTTATTGTGTAGACCAAAGTTTGTAGTAGCACTTGGAAGAAAGTTGATTATTGACAGTACCGGGCACAGTATTTGTAGGTATAATGACACTTTAACACTTGATTACATGTATCAAAGTTTACAGTATCACTTTGAACAGGGGTACATTATGGACAGTGCCAGGCACAAAATTGTAGCTGTTTTTGCAGAGAAAAATAGATGGTAGTGTGCTTCTTCAGTTTCCATTTGGATTTTATGGATGTTATTAATTAGAAAACTTGGTCATAAGACCTGCTTGGTAATTATAGGTTTATTTTACCAAGATCTGTGAAGAGTTTGTCAGTTGTGAGTAAGAGACTGTGTATTAATTATGCCATTATCTTTAAAATAATTTGCCCCAGATTATATATAGTAAACCAGGTAAAATCGACAGGATACCGGGTCTGAGAGATAGTTTATTTGGGTTTTGTAAAACTGCTTGGTGTAATAATGGTCAGTGGTAAAAGAAAACAAAGGAAGCTTGTGAAATCCTAATCAAACAAACAAACAATTTTTCAGTCATATTGCAATGATGTCTGCAGTGAAGCAGTTTATAGTGATGTCTAACACTGGAGCATAATGCCTCAGACATGTAGCATGATGTCCCACACAGTCACATTATCCTGACACCAGGCCGACTAGTCCTAACACTAACCTCTTAATGCTGAGCACCAAGCGAGGCAGCTGTTAGTACCATTTTTGTAAGTCTTTGGTATGACTTGGCCGGGGATCTAACCCACAACCTCTCACTTCTGCAGTGGATGCTCTAACCAGCAGTCACATTCATATGTAAACTGTTAGTTAATAAGTGACATTAGAACTTTGTCCAGGTGAACAAAAGAAACTCACATTGGTAATTTTTTGAAAGACACATGGATGATTTTATTTATCAGATGGATTAAAATTTGCAGGATACAATATTCTTATATGGAACATATGTTTAAGATGATACAGTAATCTTGAATAGAACATATGTTTGGGAGGGAAAAACATCTAGACGTATTTTATGTTTTTTATGAATAGTGCAATTAACTAAATCTGTTGATAATAATAATAATAATAATAATAATAATAATAATAATAATGATAATGATAATAATAATAATGATAATAATAATAATAATAATAATAATAATAATAATAATAATAATAATACTTGTACTGCTACTGCTTCTACTACTGTTAGCAATAATTTATAAAACGATGTCTGCATCAGAGGTCATTAGTCTATGAAGGATAGTTTGAGAATTTCCTGTGGTTGGCAACTGTTCATAAACATGACTGTTTATCCAAAGATATTTTCTTTGCATTTTTACATCTGTTTTTTTATACATATTTTGTAGTGATGACCGGGCATTTGTAACAGAAAGAAACGAGGCTAGTGAACGTGCATCTAATGCTGGCAATAGAACATCTCCAAATGTTGTGGATGATGTAAGTTTCAACAAATTTCATGCAAAGAAATTTTTATTATTTGAAAATGACTACTATGTTTTGAACTATATGTTTAGGCAATTGTGGACCTTCAAGTTTTTGTTTAAGTTCCTGTCATACTCATGATATTTTCACTTTGTACTTCATCATTCCTGGGTTTGATCTCCTCTTTCTAGCTTTAATTGGCTGCCAAATTAAAGGTTATGTCCCCGTTTTAAAGGGGCAGACTTCAGCAAGGTTAAGTTTAAACTTGGCATTTGTTTATTAAAAAAGGTTTTCCTTTCCAGGACTTTATTGGCTGTTTGATTTAAAGTAATATCTGAAACAGTATTTGACAAGTGAATTACACTTCAGTTTTTACCTGCATTTTACGGCTACCATATATATTTGCTCGTAAGTCGGGTCTAAATGCAAAAGTACAGACCCAAACATACCATCACGTAATATGCCAACATAACTAAGTCTTTTTAATCAGCTGAACAAGCAACATATACCTTGATATTGCAGTACATTATACAATGGCAGATCAGGGTCTGTGTTGTTTGCAATTGGACTCAAGTATATATACAACATGAGATCAGCAAACTGGTGTTAGATTTTTCACAGCTTGTTTGAAATGTAGATAGCTCCACTTGTTTTAAATAATTGTCAAACATGTCGTAATTCCCTTTTGGTTTTGAATCTTGTCCTTTAAGGCCAGTGGCTTCCATGGGATTTTCTGATTTCCTATACCTCAAGGACCTCCTGATGCTAACCATACAAACTGTAATAAAATGATAGAACTTGTTATTGTATAAGTGACTTTAAAAATAATAGAACTTACATAATTAAGGTTAAAATAGATACTGTATATATGGTACATATAATCAACATGAAATATATGAACCTATTATAACTAACATGAAATAGAACAGTTCATTATTATTAACATTCAATATCTCAGCCTGGAATAATCAACATGAAATAGATATCAACCTATTAAGATCTACATGAAATATCAGTCAACTATAATTAGCTTGAAATAGACAATATATAACTTGTATAATCAATATGAAATATATAATATACATCTTGTAAAATCAACATGAAATGGACACTGTACAATTGGTTTTACGATTGACATGAAATAGATACTGTACATTTGTATAATCAACATGACATGAGTAGATACTGTACAACTTGTTTTTTAATCAACTATAAATCAATACTGTATAGCTTGTATAATCAGCATGAAATAAATACTGTACAGCTATATAATCGACATGAAATGAATACTGTACAGCTATATAATCAACATAAAATACTGTACATATATATAATCGATATGAAATAGATACTGTACAGCTTCTTGTAGAATAAACATGAAAAAATACCATACATCCTGTTGTATAATCAGTTTGAAATAGATAATATAAAATCAACAGTATATATTATAATTATCATGAAATAGATACCATACAACTTGTATAATTGGTATGAAAAAGATAATGTATAATCAACCATCTGTTATGATTATCATGAAATAGACAATGTATAACTTGTATAATCAATACTAAATATGAATAAATATTATACATCTTGTTATAAAAGCAACATGAAATACTGTACAACTTATATAATCAACATGAAATAGATACTGTACAACTTGTATAATCAACATGAAATAGATACTGTACAACTTGTATAATCAACATGAAATAGATACTGTACAACTTGTATAATCAACTGAAATAGATACTGTACAACTTGTATAATCAACTGAAATAGATACTGTACAACTCGTATAATCAACTGAAATAGATACTGTACAACTTGTATAATCAACATGAAATATATACTATTCAAACAGATATACTTTGTACAGTCAACATTAAATAGATACAACCTGTTATGTAATCAACATGAAATAAGTCAAACTTGTTGTACAAACAACATAAGAAAAATATAAATATGCAATGTTTAAGTTAAAGGTATGTGTTAACGATGTGATTGTATAAGAACCTTATTTTATAGCCACAGAGACTTGTAAATTTCAAAATATACTTGTCTTTCTATGTTTTTGTTACCCCCCAAAGAACTTGGCTGACAATCTACCTGGCTTATTTCAGTAAATAAGTTTAAACTGTGTTGAGACATGGGGAACATTTAGTTTCCTAATGGAAACATAAAAGAACTTTGCCTGGCAGTTACAGATGCCAGTACGACTACCAAAATTATGAAATTTACTAGACAAGCGGCAAATTTACCTTTGACTAGTGGACTACTGATAATTTTGACACCTGTCATGATGTATAGTTTAATTGATTGATTAATTAGGTATCATAGTATTTTTTAACTGTAATTTTGTTTTTGCATCAACTTTAACTGTTTGATTGCTGTGAAATAAGTAGTAGATATTTTCTTATCCTGGATTAATACTGAATATATTTCTTTGTGTGGTACAAAAAACTCCTAATATTTTAATGTGTGACAAATCCATGAGTACCACAAGATGAAATATGTCTAGTATTAACAAGGTAAAATATTTTTTTGTTTGTTTTGTATTATGCATCAGACTTGATTGTGAATTAAATCTTACATGTTAAACTCTTTCTTCAAAACACCCACCACCCCACCAGTTTTGTGAGTTCACCTCAATTTCAGTCAAATTCATAGTTGATCATAAAATATATTGATGATTTAAGAGATTGGTGTGTCGGAGATGACCCAATTTGTTTCAATAAAAATATTTATATATTTTTTTTAAATATTATACCTGTACTGACCTCTCAACCAAAATGAACTGGAGGCAGCAGCACCTTTTTTTAACATTATTCTCAAGATAGTATGTGAGACATGGCTCCAAAAAGAAGTGAATGGAATCAATTTATGTAGCTTTGGCAAAATATAATTTTCTATATATGAAAGCAGTTTACATTTATTTGCTCCGGCTCACAAAATGCTCTTTTTTTTTGCAGCAGGTATAACATTTATAAACACACAATCATTTGACAGACGATGTGATAACAAATCTTGTGTTTTCGCATGTGAAATATAGGATATGTATTCACTTAAAAATAACAAAATGAATGAACATAAGAAAAATGTTTCAAATTTTGTTTTTATATTTCACACTATAGTATATAAGAAATGCAGCATCAGATAATATTGCAGAAGAATCTGATATTTCAAGTTTCTTTTGCATGCCAAAGCATACAATGTTTTGGACATTACTTGTTAATGAGATTTAATTTTTCAAATTATTTCAAAAATTTTATTTAAAAAAAAAAATAGCATAAGAAAAAATAACTCACTGGTAATATGTATTCCTGCAGAGTGTTTTGGACTTGTCACCCACCAGTAAAGAGCCTCATAAAAAGGTAATTGTTTGCACTGCTGAATTGCTTGCTCATTGTGTAGAGATGACAATCATACTTCACAATCATTCTTCATTATCTAGGAGGATGCGTATGGGAATGGTCAAATTACCATAAAAATACAAATATATAAACTTTAGGATTCTATGAAACTTTCCATACAGGTTAATGGCAAAAGGATGTATGTTTCAAGAAAATAATAACATTAGACTGTAGAATTACCTTATCTGATAAAGATGAATTCACCATTTTCTCATGCAATAATGTTTGTAATATTAAGTATTAGACATTTTTATTCAGACATATTCATTTCATTCAAGCACTGATGTTTTATGGTTGACTGTGTATTAAAACTGCTTTGTGTTGGGGAAAATCACTAACTCATGGTTTATTAGCTTGTACATTCCAGCTATTTTTTGTATTTTCTCATGATTTATACAGTTAGTATTTTTTAAAATATCCACTCCATATGGCAGAGTATATTCTTATGTTGTCCATCTGTCTGTTCCGTATTTTGTTTGTGAATAACAGTTAAGTTCTCCACCATTGACCATTACCAGACTTTGTAAATAGCTTGAGTTTAGTTCAAGGGGAAAATCTTTTGATTTTAAACTCAAAAGATCAAAGGTTAAGATCACAGGGACTGACAGGGGGAATTTCAAAGCTCTTTCTTAACTTCTGTACTTGGAACACTGATTAAACTTCATTAATGGATGATATTTAATATAGACACCTATAGATATTAAGGTCAAACGCTCAAACTTCAAGCAGTGATTATAAAAAGAAAAATGGTGTCTGAATGATATCTTTTTCTCTATCACATATTTTGACTAGATTTTGTGGATGACTTGAATTTGTGACAAGGAAGACACTTGGACATTTGGAGATCAAGGTCACAGGGATAGAAGGAAGGAAAAATATTTTCACAAAATATCCAAAAATGAAAACCGTTTTCACAGAATAACTTTAGGCCTGTGCTCCACACCATGATCAAAGTTTGTGAAGGGCTTGGATTACGAGTATTTGCTAACATTGTAGATGAATTGAATTTGAAACAACAAAACTACATACTGTTTTGGGATTTGAAAAGTCAGAAGTAAATGTTAGATTACTACAAGAATATAAACAGTTTGCACAGAATAACTTCAGGCCTGTGCTACATGCCGTCATCAATGTTTGTGAAGGGCTTGGATTGGGGACAGGAAAGGCATTTGTATATTTGTTGGGATGAATAGGATAGAGGTCAAGGTTACTGCTGGTGGCCTCGTGGTTAGAGCATCCACCTTGGATGTGTGAGGTCATGGGTCGAACTTTTGCCAAGTCGTACCAAAGACTTGTAAAATTGGTTCTAACTGCTGCCTCACTAGGTGTTCAGCATTAAGACCTTAGTGTTGGACTGGTCAGCTTGAGGTCAGGATGTGACTGGGTGGAAAATCATGCTACATGTTTGTGGCATGATGCCTCAGTGCTAGACATCACTATAAACTGCCACTCTGCAGACATCATAGAGATATGACTGAAATATTATTAAAGCTACGTAAAATATACAAGTATCTTTCGCTCTCTCTCTCACACACACACACATGCATATATGCACACACACCCCAGGTCACATAGACTTAATAACAATGGTATGCTTGTTATTTTTAGCTACATTTTCAGACTTTTGAACTAATGTTATTCACTTTTGAATTGGGTTTTAGAGTAGCTTTTCAGCATGTGTTAGTCTAGTATCTAAAACATTATTAGATTTTATTTGTTTTACAGATTTTTCTCTTTTTCCATATAAAAACTAACTGCCACTTCTTCAGCACAATACCAGATTGCTGAAACTGTCAATAATGGAATGTAAACCAATGTTGGTGTGAATCTGCGGTATCTTACTATTTAAAAAATTGTAACAACAGAGGGTACAAAAGTACAGCTAATGATGGCATTTCAACCTATGATAAGACTGCTCCGGTGGCCTAATGGTTAGAGCATCTGCCGCGGAAGTGGGAGATCATTGGTTAGATCCCCGACTGAGTAATACCAAAGACTTACAAAAATGTTACTAACAGCTGTTTCGCTTGGTGCTCAGCATTAAGAGGTTAGTGTTAGGACTGGACGGCCTGTGTCAGGATAATGTGATCGAGGGGGACATCAAACTACATGTCTGCAGCATGATGCCCCAGTGGTAGACATCACTATAAACTGCCTTACTGCAGACATCATAGTGATATGACTTAAAAATTGTGAAAGCTACTTTAAAAATCCTAATCACACACACACACACTACCTATAGTAAACATTGTATTCTTTTCCCATAGTCAACATTTTTATTTGCTTGATACTTTCAGCTGCTGGCAGCATCGGTTTACTATGTGTCATTGACAGTTTATGTGATTTCTTATGCCTGATGTGTTCAGGTTTTCTTATAAAATTCATAGAATAAGTATATTTTAGGTCAGTCATGCTTATGGTTCTGTTTGAATCGAGAAATTTTACATATAATGGTGAAGAAAAGAGGTTGGAAATGAAATTTTCTTTAGAAAAATGTAAATGATAAATCTGCATGATTTATAAACATTTTATTATAGGATAGAGGTTGTTTTTTTTATTGAATCATGGCCCATTTCTTTCTTCTGAGAACCCTTGAAAATTCTATCTCAGGTTAAAACTGGGCCCGTTTTTTTTCCTCCAGAGAACCCTTGAAAACAATGTTTCAGAGTTTATTCAAGAACTGAAAATTTTGAGGGGAAATCCCTTCCTCCATTTTAAAAGGATGGGAAATTTTCTGAATATTGAAGAGATTTAATGAAGAAATACTAGTGTGGTTTAAAGTATGATGCATGAGGTTTTACATTCAGTTGATTTTTTAATGTGATTTTTGAAACATTGGTGTGAGCTCTACACAATTGCATGGCCTTGTTAGGTCCTGCTGTTATATAATCACCAATCCAGTTTGAACAGTCATGCACAGGAATATGTTTCATAGCTTTCCCATCAGATCAATAAAAATGTGAATTACATTTCTTAAAAATATATTTTATCGTACATGTACCCCTGCATGATAGTGGTCAGAATTTATAGTATTAAATTTGTTTGAGTGCCTGTTCCCTTCTGTCTATTTGGCACACCTTGAACAGAAAAATTTGCATTTAGGCTCTGGGATGATGCATCCATTCATTGAACAAATTTACGTAGATACTAGACTGTTTAGTTTATGTTAATATTGTTATTTTTTTCCCCCATGTTTCTTTTCCTGGATACAATTTTCATGT
Source organism: Unio delphinus (assembly GCA_029339505.1). Lineage (NCBI taxonomy): Eukaryota > Metazoa > Mollusca > Bivalvia > Unionida > Unionidae > Unio > Unio delphinus. Next base: position 2,849,095 of record JAQISU010000201.1, on the reverse strand, counting down.
CAAACTTTATTAGACCAATAGTTGGAATTTGGGGACCTGTGAATGTAGGCTCAAACTGATTCTGCAATAGTTGGCTGATGGGGACCTGGGAATGTAGGATCATACTGATCCTACAATAGTTGGCTTATGGGGACTTGGGAATGTAGGTGCATACTGATTCTGCAATAGTTGGCTGATGGGGACCTGGGAATGTAGGATCAGTGATCCTACAATAGTTGGCTTATGGGGACCTGGGAATGTTGGTACATACTAATCCTACAATAGTTGGCTTATGGGAACTGGGAATGTAGGGTCATACTGATCCTACAATAGTTGGCTTATGGGGACCTGGGAATGTAGGTTCATATGAGCATGCAATAGTTGGCTTATGGGGACCTGGAAATGTAGGCTCATACTGATCCTAGACCATTGAGTCAAAAATAAAAATGTTAGACCCAGAATTAGAAACTGTTGCATTTGGCTTTTACACATAAAATACTAATTATTCAAAGTATTTCATAAACCATGGTTGTAGTTTGCTTGTGCCATGTAACAATATTCTACTCTTTCATTTAAAACATTTTTGATTTTTGTTTGAAAGTACAGGCAGTAATAATGATAGTTGATGATGCTTTTTGCTGGTTCAGTGTAATAAAAAATGAATGTACTGCTAGTAGACATAAAAATCAGTTAATGATTTAGCTTGATGCTAATGCAGAAGTTTTAACCGATGCAACAGCATTTAATCTGTACATAGAAAGAATAAGTTTAAATTATAATTTTCATTGTTTTCAGGCTGAAGAGCTTATGGAGCAACACTATTCTTTGAAGTCAGGTATGTTTGATCTACTTGTAATGGTTAATCAGTCTTAAAGACTCGGAACAGCACTATTCTTTGAAGTCAGGTATGTTTGATCTAATTGTAACAGTTAATCAGTCTTAAAGACATGAATAAATAAATACATTTGTGTTTTATTCCTCACACCTTAGTTAGGGATTTGAAAAAGTATATATAAGAAATTTTTTCTCCACTTAAACATCGATTATTGTTTTGATGTAATGAGACATATTTTAGAAACTTACATTTTTATAGTCAAAGGTTAAAAAACTAGCTGCACATTGTTGAGGTAATTTTTTTTATTACATACTTGGTGATCTTGGGTTATATTGTTTGGATATAGTTCAGTGTATTTTATTTCAGCCTGCTGTGCAGCGCTGACAGAACTGGTTCTTAATGACACAAATGCCCAGCAGATTGCTCAGGCCAATGGAATCTATGTCTTAGGACAGCTTATTCTTCCCCCATGTCAGCCATGCTCCAGCAAAGAGAGGAAAGCTGCAGAGAAACTTCAGGTATGTGGAAATAATTTTCTCTGAATTCTTTACTACAAAACTAAAGACTTTGATTGGTGGGCAGAAAGAAAGATAGGATTTTTGAAAGCTCTAGAAAGCACAATAACACAATATAATTTTGCAGAGAGAGAGAGAGTTTTCTTACCTAATTTAGAGGGTGAACATGGGCTTATTCAGTCAATATAGTTGCTCTATATTTGCCTGAATATACGGAAAAGTTCTGTTTACTTCATCTTCCTTAGATTTTATACCATTTTCTCAACTCACTTTGTTTCAATACCATGCATAAATAATTAATGTCAAGCATCAAATATTGTGTCAGTTTTCCTTTCAGAGAGAAGGCTGAAAGGTAGAAAATAAAGTTTTAAGCTCTGTGGTTAGTTAGGTGATATTTGATTATCATAAATGCCTGAAAATTATTTTGTTTGTTTGTGAAATTCTTGCAAAAAATCTTCATGCTATGATCAGCTCTTCAAAAAAATGAGTTATGATTTCACAAAATTATGATGGCCATTATGAATAAAATTATCACTTTTATCCAATGCTTCATTGTATAAAATGTATGAATACATAACTTCTGCTATGAAAATAGTTCCCAATATTTAATTGGAGTTTGTGTTTGAGTTTGCTGTTTTATATAGTAATTGTGTTATACAACAACATTGGTAAATCAAAACAGGAAAAAAAATTCATTTCCCCCCCCCCCCCTCAATTTAGTAGTACTGCATAACTGATTTAATCATCTGAGATAAAAAAAAACCAACAAGGAAAACAGATTTTAAAAGTAAACATGTTTAATGTTTCTAATTTTTAACTGTCTGTTCTCACTTCTCCCAATGTTTGCCAATTATGACTTGCTGGAAGGAGAAGTAATTTTTTTTCTCAGATATTTCATTCCAGCATGCATGAATCTTTAATTTAGGGCTTTTCAATTTAAATATAGGTACACAGTACCCAAGGAATGCAATTTTTAAAAATTATATGCCAGGGTACTTTGATTCACAGAGTTCATATTAAAATGAAAAGAAAATTCTAAATTGCATATATGGGTGATTACCCCACTTTAAAAAGTGCCTTCCCTGGGTCCCATGTATGTTTTAATGGAACAGCCCTTATCTTGCTATTCCTTTTATACAATAATTTTATTCAACTTTTGTGTTTGTATTTTTCAGAGGAATGCATTTCGAGCACTCAGATTTCTCTTCAGCATGGAACGAAACCGCCGCCTATTCAAACGTCTCTTTCCAGCCGATCTGTATGTGATGTTTATTGATATCGGCCATTATAACAAAGAGCTGAGAGCATATAAACCTCTTGTCCAGAAAATAAATGGTCTACCAGTAAGTTGTATGTATGTCAAAGTGTGCTTATTAAACCTGTACAAAATGAAACACAATTATAACACTTGCCATTTGTGAGAAAATAAATCATTTTCCGATTGCTTTCATGCAGGTAAAAGTTGTTATAACATCATTAAAATTTTCTTGCCATGCTGGTAAGTGACTACTGTATACCATAACCTCATGGTAGTGGGAAATTCTAAATTTTCTATATGCAATTGCTTTGACTGGACAATCCAACCTAAATGTCCACATGTGAATAATGGGGTGAAATATTTGGAGGAAGCCCAGATTAGAAAATGAACTGCTATTTGTTATAAACCAAAATTTTTTGTCCAAAATGTCGAATCTCTGAGCTGAACTTTGATGAGAAACTATTAAACAGTGGCATATAGCTTGAGATATTGGTTGCAGATCTTAAATAGGATGCAGAAGAAATGGAAATTGTCATCCCTTGTATTATATTTTAAAAAACAATACTAACCCTGTATCAATACAAGTTTGGGGAGTGGTTTATCAAATTACAAGAAGAAAAGTTGATTTTACAGAAAATTCAGTCCTTGTTTATGCAATAATACAGTATATAATTTTGAAGATCTTTTGTCAAAATTTATAGCAACCTTTTTTAAATGTTTTTTTTAAAAGAAATGAATGAAATTGTCTTAAGGAGGTTTGATTGTTTGAAAAATATTGGATTATTTTCAGGAAACATAATTATATATATATATATAAGCATGGTAGTAAAGTTAGAAATTTTGTTCTGCACATTGATTTCCATGCCAAATTTTAGAAATATAGTCAAATTTGTTTCATGTGATACATTTTTTGACTTTATACATGATCATCAGTTTTGACTTAGATGTTTTGTAGAGTCTTGAAAGAGAAACATCTTTAGATTTTCTAAATTCTAAAATGTATTTTATTTCCATTCAGTAATGGTCATATGTGAACCTTGAAAAAGTAATTTCATACTGGAAATGACCTGAAAATTTATCTTTTGAAAAGCATGGGAACCATGAATACAGGGAATTTCAATTGAAGGATTAAGTGAAGAATTGCATAAAATGAATGTTTTCATTGCAGGCAAACTGACACTTTATACTTATATTTTCTAAAATCAGAACTATATTTGAAGATTTTTATTTCCCTTTGCCTTTGCTTTTTTATGCAAAATTAAGAAGTTTGTCTTGCTGATAAAAAGTGGTATAAGAACAATATAATACAGTTTGTTTTTTCAGTGGTAGAGAGAGTTCATACAGGATGAGTCACCTCACCCCTCGTCACAAGCCACCTTGCCAGACTAAAAAACTGTACATTATTTTATCGCCCAGTTGATAGTTTAGCTTTGTCTTATAATGTCACCTTTCCATTGCATAAGTGTGGCCTTATAAAAGTGGAACCAAAGTATATTCAAATAGTAAAGGTGTATACGCATCTGTCATTTTGAATGGCTCAGAATCAGAATTTTACAAAGATTGGAATAGCAATACTCATCCTTCTCAGATTACCCGATTTAGAATTTACACTAATCTCCTTACTGCAGCGTTTGAAAATCAATAAAACGTTTCATAGAATAGAAACCTATACGAAACAATGTCTGAGTTATTTCATATTTAAAGTGGTGATATTAGCATTTCAGATATTTCTGTATTGTAGAAGAAAGTAGATAACAGATTTTTTTATAAAAATCACTTAGAAATATTTCCATAAATTAAAACAGAGCTAAGATAAAATAAATTACTAAAATTAATATTGAACCCATTTATCACAAATGTGTTTCAATTGCACATGCAGCATGAAACTTATATTCCTGACACTAATGATGTGGGAGAAAAATGTTGAAATATAGAGGCTTTCAAATGGATAATGATTTAATATTGAATTTGTGAGCCTTGTTGAGCAAAATCTGGAAAAGATTCAGAAAGTTTCATAAATTTGGTATGAAATTATTTCCCATTTCAGATTCTGTTTCTCACATTATTTTAAAGGAAATAGTTTAAAATGATAGAAGGGGAAATAATATCATTTATACTGGCTTATATGCGGCACCTTTCAGTTGATGTACATAAAAGAATATTCCTAGATTTGAGTTGAATTAATACTGAGCAGTTGTACCACCAGTCACATTTAAAAGTAGATCTGTTCGCAAATTATTATTCAAGGAGCATCTGTCCTTCCAAATCAGTACAACTCTTGTCGTAAACGGGATTTTTCAACACTGGGTCTTCAATGGAAATTTTTGTGTGTTGACACGTAGCTCATGTGAGTTAGGTTAGATGTGCATCAATTTAATACAGAAAATTTACAGTGTTTCCAACTTAAACAATAAACATGTCATTTCCATTATTAATGCAGTATTGTATGTGACATCAAAAGTAACATTCCATTTCTTCATTATTTATGTGAAGGAATGATGATTACTTGATGCAGAATTTGTACTAAATCTTGACTTAAGAGCTTGGAAATTTTTGTGTGTTGACACGTAGCTCATGTGAGTTAGGTTAGATGTGCATCAATTTAATACAGAAAATTTACAGTGTTTCCAACTTAAACAATAAACATGTCATTTCCATTATTAATGCAGTATTGTATGTGACATCAAAAGTAACATTCCATTTCTTCATTATTTATGTGAAGGAATGATGATTACTTGATGCAGAATTTGTACTAAATCTTGACTTAAGAGCTTGCTGCATAGTCTAATTCTAGATCTACTGTATTTGTGACCAAATATTTGCATTATTTGATTTGGAAGATTGCTATGATTGGATAACTTCTGTTATTGGGATACAAATATGTGTTGGTATTCTTTTTGAAACAGATGTGAATGTAATTATTCATATAATTATTATAATTATAATTATTCATATATACATTCTAACTACATTTGTTTATTGGTGGGGTGCTGCTGACAGTTTTTGACCACCCATCCATTGACCAGTACCCTTAATTTTATTTGTCAATAGCCCCTGTGAAGTCCTCACATGTGGAGTAAATTGACCATATTCTGATAGACATAACCTTTTTACCCAATGCCCCATGGGTAATCAGTTCACCAGAATGATTATAGTAACAGTAAAAGAAATGTTGGAAGGCATGGTAAGGAAAATTTTCATGATTATTGCCAGTCAAAAAAAATAGAACACTGCGCAAGAATTTTAAGTTTTTATTTGGACCAATCTGATTCACATAAAGTTTTAACATATCCAATATATTAAACTGCACACACCATATGTGAATCATATCAACTGTGTGATAAAAAGTATAAATGTGAATTCAGTCCATATTTTGTCTCATGACCAATTATGTGACAGTGTTCGATGCTACCTTAACGCCATTTGATCCTTCTCTTTTCAGGCTGATACAATCAAGGAGATAAGAGAAACACTTGTTGAGACAAACCAAGACAGGACTCCCACTCGATACATCACTAATTATGCTGTATTTGAACACCTGGGATCAGGGGCTTTTGGCAGTGTGTATAAAGTCAAGAAAAGAAATGCTGGTCAGTCCTTCCAGGCTCTAAAAGAGGTAATTAACTTTAGGATTCATAGCATTTATTGGCAACACATTTTGACAATTATGAGATTATGGCAAAGAAATGACTTTTTAATGTCGACAAAACTTGCCTACTAAAGACATTTTTAACATTTTTGGCACATTTTTGACATTTCAAAGATCTTCATTATGACCAAAATATCAGTCAATTAACATTTGAGTAATTCAGATTTCAGATTCAGTTTTACAGAACAATTAAAAAAATGATTAATAAAATATTATATACTCATTTCCAACAAAACATACATGAAGTTGACTCAAAAATTTTGTTTATCTTCTTAATTCTAGTACATTATGATTTTTGATGATGATGATAATAATAATAATAATAATAATAATAATAATAATAATAATAATAATAATGACGATGATGATGATGATGATGATGATGATGATGAAATACTTTTTTTGATGCGGTTATCTTACACTAAACCACCCTGATCCCCACAAAGATGAACAAACCATTGTAAATACAATTAACCCCTGGCCCTCCAGCAAAAAGTAAAGCATGCATAAATACATTTAGTATAAAAGAAGAAAGTGCATTGGAAATGCACTAACAGAATATATTGGAGCACATGTATTTAAATATTTACGACAAAAACTGCTTTTCAAGATAGTAGTCATATGTATTTGTTTTTAACACATTTAGATGCGTTTTTTTTATTATTTGCTTTTGGGAGTTTTACTTTACCAGGTTTTTGGTCATGTTGATAGCTCACATAAGGTTAGTCACTGCAGCCTACTTGAACTCGGCATAATGCATTGTCATCACATAGGCAAAACTTTATTTAGGTCAATTTATTGTGGGTAAGAAAGGCTATTGATCTGTTCTTTCTTCCATCCATCCCACTTTTTTTTCACACAAAAACACCTTAACTTATAATTGGATTTTAACCAAATTTAGTATGTGGCTAGATTCTGATGACATCAGTTGTTGGCATTCTGAAGTCATTGTTTAGCAGAGTTATAGCCCCTTTTTGCCAGACCCACCCACTTTAGTTTCTTGAAATTTGAACAAAATTTGCAATGTATCTAGCTTTTCATGAGAACTTGGCTCATTATTCGGCATATTTATCAGAGTTATGACCTGTGATTGTCTGACACACCCACTTTAGTTTCTGTTCAGTAACTTCCTTAAATTATTATTATACTTCAGCCAATTTTATAACCAGATTGATATTGATGAAGTCAGCACAAAGCTGGGGACATCAGTTCTGAAATTTTATTGTTGATAATGCATTTGATTTCATGTAAATGTCTGAGAACCTGTTTATCATTTATAATTGTGTATTATTTCAGATTAACATTTTAAATCCGGCTTTTGGTAAAACATTATCTGAACGAGACCAGAGTATTGGAGACATGATAAATGAGCTTCAAATAATGAGGGAACAACTGAGGCATCCCAACGTTGTCCGATACTACAAAACATTCAGGGAAGGTGAGTTGACATGTAAAACATGTTTGAATGGTAAAGATGTTCCCGTTTCATTTTTTGCAAAGCTATTAAAATTAATACAAATTAAAATAGAGGAATTAGTGGTATTATGACTTAAATTATTCTTTATTGAGGATGGTTTGCAACATGGTGACTAGCCTGTATGAAGCAGTATTTAAAAAATAACATAATTTCATTTCACACCGCATCATGAGTTTTATCCTATCTGTAACTCAATCAATTTTTGGCTCAGCATCATGTGTAGCTAAAAGTACATAATATATAAAAAATATTTATTATGAAATAAATTAGGTACTGTTAGTTACACTTAATGATCTGACTGGAAAGGTTACTGAGTTACAGGTAAGATACAATTTGCGACGCTGTGTAGAATGAAGTGAAAAACAGAATCCGAGGTGCTGATCTGGTCTCATCTTATACTCAGCATTGACATATATAAGGATGAAGGATGCAAAATTTGCCAAATTTGCTGATTCGACTTATACTTCACATAGACTTATTGGCCCACAGATATGGTAAATTGGATTTTGATTTATTTTATTTAGCTTAGATACCATCCTAGTAGTATGATTTTGTATTTAATTTTGATTCTTAGTAATTATTTTGCTCTTAAATTTTTTTGCAACTTAAATACAAGATACTGGTTATACATACTTATAAATTGAGTCCAGCTGCAATCAGCATGGAACCTTATCAGCAATAGCATAATGCATTGGTTGATGAACCGCTCCAGTGGCCTAGTGGTAAGAGCATCTGCCGCAGAAGCGTGAGATCGTGAGTTCGATTCCCGGCCGAGTCATACCAAAGACTTACAAAAATGGTACTAACAGCAGCTTTGCTTGGCGCTCAGCACTAAGAGGTTAGTGTTAGGACTGGTTGGCCTGGTGTCAGGATAATGTGACTGGGTGGGACATCATGCTATATGTCTGTGGCATGATGCCTTAGTGTTAGACGTCACTATAAACAGTCTCACTGCAGACATTAAAAATCATAAGCACACAGATTGGTTGGTCATTTATTCTACTGATTAATACTAATTAACTGTACAGATCCAGATCTACTGGCACATTAAGTGAAGGCAAATATGGGTCTGTGTAATTTGCACTTGGACATGACTTGTAGGTAAGTATATACAATATGCACTGTTTGATTTTGGCACCTTACAGCATTATCAGTAAGACAATTGACATGCCCTTACTCATTATGTCGTGCACACCTTACAAACATCATGCTCACTATACTTTTTGCAGTTTGTTCCTCCCAAAAGGGGAGACTAAAGCAGGCCAGTATAAGTTCTATATTTAATAATTTAATAAACTTAAATTTATTTGTAGGTGATGATAAACTGTTCATATTGATGGAGCTGATAGAGGGTGCACCACTTGGAGAACATTTCAGTTCCTTGAAAGAGAAGAAGGAAAAATTTACTGAGGGAAGAATATGGAATATATTCATTCAGGTAATAATTACTTTATTTTATCAGATTTCTTTTTTTATTAGATCCATCAATGAGGCTTTTGATAGTTGGAAAAACACAAGAGTTTTAATCAGCTTGTGAAAATTTGCTGTTATATATATCTTCTTCTTGGTAGTCTCTCGAGTCGAGGAAGACAAGTTGTACACTTTCTTTCAACGATGGACGCGCATGTGACTCCGGAGTCCAAATTCCGATACACACATGCGATTGCAGGTGGGGCATGGGACACCGGTGGTTGTTGGTATCTGGGATACATTTCTGTGGCGTCTCTCACGGGATGCAGCAAGACGCTGGCGACGGTCGGCCTCAAAGGAGGAACAGGCTTTTCTGGTCAGGGCTCGCCAATGCTTTCTGTCTGAGGCAGCGAGCTCGAGCTGGCGTGGATGAAGGTCTGCCCACTTGATGTTTGTCTTGAGGTTGTCTTTGTACCTCTTGTGAGGGCGGCCTTGGTTTCGGTTCCCCAGGAATAGCTCGCCATAGAACAACTGCTTTGGGATTCTGCTTTGATCCATGCGGATGACATGGCCAGTCCATCGAAGCTGGGCCTGGATTAATTTGGCTTCGATGCTTGTTGTGTTGGCTCTATCAAGGACTTCCAGGTTGGTGATTCGGTCCTGCCACTTGATCCGCATGATGGATCTCAGGGAGCGCTGGTGGAATTGTTCTAACTGTCTGATGTGCCTTCTGTAGATTGTCCACGTTTCACAGCCATATAATAGAGACGTGAGGACAACTGCATTGTACACCTTTAGCTTTGTTGACAGACGTATGTCCTTGTGCTGCAAGACCTTGGTTCGGAGTCGTCCTAGTGCTTGACTGGCTTTTTGGGTCCTCGCAGTGATCTCTTTGTCCAGAGAGCCATCACTAGATATTGTGCTGCCAAGGTATTTGAAACTGTCCACATTCTTCAGCTGCGTGTCGCCAATGGTGATACAGGGTTGCGAATGGACAGTGTTTGGGGCCGGCTGGAAGATGACTTCTGTCTTTCCTAGACTAATTGTGAGTCCAAATAGGTTGGAGGCTTCAGAGAATCTGTCCACGATTGCTTGTAGGTGAGTCTCTTCATGGGCCATGAGGGCGCAGTCATCTGCAAAGAGTGCATCAATGATGAGTCTTTCTAGTGTCTTGGTTTTTGCAGCTAGTCGACGGAGATCAAACACTGATCCATCCAGGCGATACCTAATGTAGATGCCAGTGTCAATGTCCCGTATGGCATGGAGTAGTACCTGTGTGAAGAAGAGGTTGAATAGTACTGGAGCGAGTACACAACCCTGTTTGACACCATTAGATATGGGGAATTTCTCTGAGGGTTCACCATCTGAGAGAATCTCTCCATTCATGTCAATGTGGAGGAGCCGGATGAGGTTGGTAAACTTTTGAGGACAACCAAGTTTCTTGAGTACTACCCACAGTGCATCTCTGTTGACTGTATCGAAAGCCTTTGTCAGATCCACGAAGACAGCATATAGATTCATGTTCTGCTCAAGGCACTTCTCTTGGACTTGTCTCACTGCGAACATCATGTCAATGGTGCTGCGGTCTGGGCGAAAACCACACTGAGACTCGGGGAGGTTATTTTCTGACACTGCTGCAATAAGCCTGTTGAGCAAGATGCGAGCAAGTATTTTTCCAGCAACGGAAAGCAGGGAGATGCCTCTGTAGTTACTGCAGTCCATACGTGTGCCTTTGTTTTTATAGAGGGTCACAATTGATGCATCACGGAGGTCGTCTGGCATCTCTTCTTCCGTCCAGATGCTGATTAGCACGTCATAGAATGCCTCCAGAGACTGCTTACTGAGAGTCTTGTTATATATATATATATATATATAATATCTTTTTTGCAATAGGTATTCAAGCAGTGAACCGGAAACCACAAAGCATTTGTTTCAAGACTAAAAAAAAATATCTTAGAACCAAACAATAGGAACTCTGTTTATAAATTTAGCATAACTGTTGATTGGCAACCCCTTGTGATCATGTGAGCTTAAGAGATTTTTAAGGTGTTAATAAAGTAGATAATATGAATTTTTGAATTTGTTTAATGATTATATATTTACACTTACTTGATATATCTGTGGTACCTATTTGTTGCTTCATAATTAACACCTGTACTTATATTAATAGTCCTTATCTGATCACCTCTCATCATCAACATGAACATTTTCATATTTTATACTGGTCTGGTGATTGTCTGGGCTTCAGCAGTCTGACCTAATCGATTCCATTCTTGTCTGAGGAAACTGGATCATCCAGGTTAAATCCTGAGAAGGTTGACTGTGCCTGTCATTCAATGGTTCTTCTGTTTTGTGGACTGAATCTTGGAAAACAAGGCATGTAGAGAAATATTGAAAAGATTTCGTCCTGGACAAAAACTAATGTATTGTCTGATAATTCATATATCATAACTATCCTTTACCTCAGATGGTGCTGGCCTTGCGATATCTCCACAAAGAGAAGGGTGTTGTACACAGAGATCTCACACCTAACAACGTTATGCTGGGAGAAAATGATAAAGTGACCATTAGTAAGTAATTTATGCATATTCTAGTTATTTTGTCAACTTTTCCTTTTCTAAAGGTTTACCTCATAAACTGACAAAAGTGACGGAAAGTAGATAAGTTAACAAAATAGATTATTTGATTGTGGAAACGTACACAAGAAGTGTTACCACAGCAAAAGATTTAACAAATGTTGGTATTAATTTTCCATGACAATTATTGAAGATGTACAAAAGAATTATAGCAGTTGAAATTTGTTTCCCATCGGCACTTGCCAATGTTAACCTATCTACACCTTGGAGATTGATCAGGTATTTTAGTGCTTTAGATCTGTGAATTTAATTGGATGCAGTAGTAAGCTACTAATCAAAATCAAGTTAATCAGATTAGCACATTGTTTCTCCATGATCAAGACAAGGGGTGTACACAACTGGAATGGACTCGTAATTAAGGGATGTTCCACTGCTGGTCAGATATGTGCTTTCCTTCAATACACAACTTGAATGGACTTGTAATTAAGTGATGTTCCACTGCTGGTCAGATATTCCTTCAAATACACATGTAATGGCTTTATGTAGTCTGATTTTTTTATATTAAGCACACAAAGTATCCTTTTTTAAGTCAGTTGCCTCCACTATTTTTGGTTGATGTACAATACATTGCAGTTACACACTATTGGTTCATTTGACATTACATACCAAGGGAGGCAACTCATGAAATCCAAGAGATGTTAGGACAAAGCACTGAAACATCTGATCAAATCCACTAAGGCATAGATAGGCTAGCATATTGGATTCATGGCTAGCAAAGATGTTTGTTTCCAGTTTTCATGTAAATACAATGTTTGTTTAATGATACATATTTCTTCTATCCCTAATTAAGGATAGTCTTTTTTATATAGATGATACTTGTACCATGTCAAATACTGTTTTTAAGTTTTGTTTTGATATTCTTCAGTCAACATAATTGCATGATCCGAGTATAATGGATTTTCACTAATGAAGAATAGTCTTATGCTGAATTATCACATGTACAGTAATACAAAACTTTATTTGAACTCATTGTTTCTTAATTTTAGCTGATTTTGGTCTTGCCAAGGTGAAACAGGCTGATACTAGTAAGATGCTATCTGTTTGTGGAACCATACTTTATTCCTGGTAAGTATTTACTTATACAGTCTGTCTTTTGTCAGAAATCACATCTATTACCCTAAGATAGTAAACAAATTGGAACTATTATCAATAACTTCAGAACAGTCATATTTGTCTGCCATGATCGACAAATGAGTTCAAATGACTGTCAGCTAATTTACTATGTCAGATATTTGAGATAAGGTTCCCATAAGCATCCAATGTAATTATTTACCGTTATTTCTTCCCATATGTTTAAAACATACCATAGTCACAAAGTACAAGACAGTTCAGGTATAGAGTTTTGTATCCATATTGAGGTAGACAAATTCATTTTTGTAAGCATATTTGTATGCATATTGAGGTAGACAAATTTGGTTTGTAAGCATATTTTTATGCATATTGAGGTAGACTAATTCAATTTTGTAAGCATGTTTGTATGCACATGTAGATAACTTGATTAGATTTTCAAACCACTATGACAGTTTTTATATGCTTATTCTACATTATTGAATGTTTAGGAAATTGACAGTATCAATTTTACAACAGGAGCATTCATGCTTTGCAAAGACAAATCCAGGTGTGTTAAAGTCTTTTAAAGTTAGATACAATTAGGATACACAGTACTGCTCCAGTAGCCTAGTGGTTAGAGCGTCTGCCACAGAAGAGGGAGGTCGTGGGTTCTATCCCCAGCTGAGTCATGCCAAAGACTTCAAAAATGGTACTAACAAATGCCTTGCTTGGTGCTCAGTATTAAGAGGTTAGTGTTAAGACTGGTCAGCCTGGTGTCAGGATAATGTGACTGGGTGGGACATCATGCTACATGTCTGTGGCATGATACCCCAGTGCTAGACATCACTATAAACTGTTTCACTGTAGACATCGTAGTGATATGACTAAAAAATTGTTAAAGCTACGTTAAAAATCCTAATCAAACAAACAAAGAAAGGATACACAGTAAACAACATTTTTCATGGGGTCTACATTCACACAAAGGGGTAATTTCTGGTTCTATAAATTTAGGATTCTTGTTTTCATAATTTGTGTTTTACTTCATCATTTCATTCTTTAGTCATTTCTAATGCAGGTGGTTAGTAATTACTTGAAACAATTTGCAACAGATTGAAATAATTGAAGTTTGGAAGTTAAGAAACAGTTCACTAATATGAATAGCTGAGGTGGCACTGATCACAAATCTGTGTGTGTGACTGTGTCGAGTTTTAAATTTTAAGTTTTAAAAGGTAAGTTGGTTATTAGATTAGTCCATTGTTATTAGTAATAGTCAAATTTTAATTTTTAAAAGGTAAGTTGGTTTTTAGATTATTCCATTGTTATTAGTAAGAGTTAAATATTAATTTTTAAAAGGTAAGCTGGTTATTAGATTAGTCCATTGTTATTAGTAAGAGTATGCTTAACAAAAACTAATATAGTAATATCCTGATGTATTTTCAGTCCTGAGATGGTTCAGCATTTACCATATGGGGAGAAAGCCGATATATGGGCATTGGGCTGCATAGTTTATCAGATGTGTACACTGGAACCTCCATTCTTTAGTAACAACCTCCTGGCCCTCTCAGAAGCAGTCAGTATATTTTAAATCGCCTAAAAAGCAGAATTAATCAGTTACAATAATATTTATCTTACTTGTCTCAGATATATATCATAAATACTTGATTGTAAATGATGTCCAAATGCAAATTGCACTGATCCAGATCTGCCATCACATAATGTGCCAGCAGATCTGGGTCTGTGCAGTTTGTTAGGAATAATTAGTAGTACAAACAAGAAAGATCCTGATTAAGATTTTTTGTTGTTTGCAGTTTGACTCCACTTATAAGTATATATGGTAATGAGCTTTAACATGTTATGTAGCATGTATGAAATGACTTTGGCACTTCTGGTGATTACTGGAAAGCCCATGCAAAACCACAATCATGGGAGACAAACCACAGTCATGGGAGACAAACCACAATCATGGGAGATAACTTTACCCTTTGTACTATTGAAAATTAGGGATCCACTAGATTTAGCATTTTAGAATTTTTTATATATAATAAGTTATATGGTCCAGACGTTTTGTGTTCAAAAGTTCATAGTTTGTTTTTCTTCTGTATCAACTAGCTACTGTCATACATTGGATTTTATGCAATGTATCAATCCTCTTGAATGAATTTTGAAATTCCAATTTTAAGGATGTTTTCTGTGATTTTATTTATCACAAAGTGATTTCTTTTATATTTGATCTTGCACAGATGGTATATTATTCAACATGAATTCTTGCTTTAAATTTGCAGATTTTGTTGTTTTGTGTTCTGAGAAGTGTATTTGATCATTTTCACATTTAATTTTGGAGTTTTCAATTAAAATAAGTTACAGTTGAATGCGAAATATATGTAAATGCTTTGTATTATATTTTTAGTTCAAAAGACTCTTCTAGTGTGTTCATGAGATATTCGACATACAATGAATCTGTTGAAAGAAAATTATTTTTTCTAATTTTGCCAGAAGAAGGCTTTCTAAAGAATTTAAAAACGTATTTCATTGGCTGTTGAAATGATGTGACGTTTTGTGTCATTGTGACAATAAGACAATATGTTGTTTTACTACACTTTGATACTTTCTATGGCTAAAGGCAGTTCCATTAAAACAAACATGGGACCCAGGGAAGGCACTTTTAAAGTAGGATACTCATCCATAGATGCAATTTAGAAACTTATTATCATTTTAATATGAACTCTGTGAATCGAAATACCCTGGAATATATTTTTGTTCCAAAACTGCCTTCCCAGGGTACCATGTAGGTGTTAATGGAAAAGCTTTTATTGAGAGTCACTTGCATCAGTAATGGTGTTAACTTATATTCTTTAAAAAATTTATATTATTTTGGTTTGAATGATTGCATAAAATATGTCTGTAATAGTTCAGAGATAGGGAGAGATGTCTTTTTAGTTCAACTTCAAAATCTGCAGATTTTTAATAAAGCTTCTTTGGGAATGGAGATCAAGAAATATTTTCCTGTATCCTCATTTGGCAAGGCTTTCATAGAGCAATGCAAAAGTCTGATTGAATGAGACTTGCTTTGCATTTAATTTAAATGATAGATATGGTTGACAGTGATGATGGTAGCACTGATAATCATTATAAGCAATATGAAGATTCCATGTTCATATATTTTAATACTTATAGCACATCACAGCACAGCTGGATGTCCAACATGATATAATGAAAAACGTTTATGATCTTCACTTTGTGGTATCACTCAGAATGCTGTTTAAATGAACAGTAAATTCTTATATGATACA
Source organism: Unio delphinus (assembly GCA_029339505.1). Lineage (NCBI taxonomy): Eukaryota > Metazoa > Mollusca > Bivalvia > Unionida > Unionidae > Unio > Unio delphinus. The sequence goes on along the minus strand of JAQISU010000201.1, from coordinate 2,832,996 downwards.
ATTCCTTTACAGTTGTTAGTGTGACTGTGTGACTGTACCATAGTTATGTCAACATTTTTATTTTCCAATGATTTCAGATTGTTGAAGCTAAATACAAACCAGTTCCAGAAGGAGACTATTCCAAACGACTGAGGGACATAATAGCGTAGTAAGTTGAAACAGACAGGCACATGTATTTTTATAACATATATACCCACTATTAAGCCATGTATTCATATACCATATACACTCACTATTAAGCCATGTATTAATATACCATATACACTCACTATTAAGCCATGTATTCATATACCATATACACTCACTATTAAGCCATGTATTCATATACCATATACACTCACTATTAAGTCATGTATTCATATACCATATATACTCACTATTAAGCCATGTATTTATATACCATGTACACTCACTATTAAGCCATGTATTCATATACCATATACACTCACTATTAACGCATGTAGTAATATACCATATACACTCACTATTAAGCCATGTATTCATATACCATATACACTCACTATTAAGCCATGTATTCATATACCATGTACACTTACTATTAAGCCATGTATTCATATACCATATACACTCACTATTAAGCCATGTATTCATATACCATATATACTCACTATTAAGCCATGTATTCATATACCATGTACACTTACTATTAAGCCATGTATTAATATACCATGTATTAATATACCATATACACTCACCATTAACGCATGTAGTAATATACCATACACACTCACTATTAAGCCATGTATTAATATACCATGTACACTCACTATTAAGCCATGTATTAATATACCATATACACTCACTATTAAGCCATGTATTAATATACCATATACACTCACTATTAAGCCATGTATTAATATATCATGTATTAATATACCATATACACTCACTATTAAGCCATGTATTCATATACCATATACACTCACTATTAAGCCATGTATTCATATACCATGTACACTCACTATTAAGACATGTATTCATATACCATATACACTCACTATTAAGCCATGTATTCATATACCATATACACTCACTATTAAGCCATGTATTCATATACCATATACACTCACTATTAAGCCATGTATTCATATACCATATACACTCACTATTAAGACATGTATTCATATACCATATACACTCACTATTAAGCCATGTATTAATATACCATATACACTCACTATTAAGCCATGTATTCATATACCATATACACTCACTATTAAGCCATGTATTCATATACCATATACACTCACTATTAAGACATGTATTCATATACCATATACACTCACTATTAAGCCATGCATTCATATACCATATACACTCACTATTAAGCCATGTATTCATATACCATATACACTCACTATTAAACCATGTATTAATATACCATATACACTCACTATTAAGCCATGTATTCATATACCATATACACTCACTATTAAGACATGTATTCATATACCATATACACTCACTATTAAGCCATGTATTAATATACCATATACACTCACTATTAAGCCATGTATAATATACCATATACACTCACTACTAAGCCATGCATTAATATACCATGTATACTCACTATTAAGCCATGTATTCATATACCATATACACTCACTATTAAGCCATGTATTCATATACCATATACACTCACTATTAAGCCATGTATTCATTCATATACCATATACACTCACTATTAAGCCATGTATTAATATACCATATACACTCACTATTAATGCATGTATAAATATACCATATACACTCACTATTAAGCCATGTATTAATATACCATATACACTCACTATTAAGCCATGTATTCATATACCATATACACTCACTATTAAGACATGTATTCATATACCATATACACTCACTATTAAGCCATGTATTCATATACCATATACACTCACTATTAAGCCATGCATTAATATACCATGTATACTCACTATTAAGCCATGCATTCATATACCATATACACTCACTATTAAGCCATGTATTCATATACCATATACACTCACTATTAAGCCATGTATTAATATACTATATATACTCACTATTAAGCCATGCATTAATATACCATGTATACTCACTATTAAGCCATGCATTAATATACCATATACACTCACTATTAATGCATGTAGTAATATACCATATACACTCACTATTAAGCCATGTATTCATATACCATATACACTCAATATTAAGCCATGTATTCATATACCATATACACTCAATAGTAAGCCATGTATTCATATACCATATACACTCACATTAAGCCATGTATTCATATACCATATACACTCACATTAAGCCATGTATTCATATACCATATATACTCACTATTAAGCCATGTATTAATATACCATATATACTCACTATTAAGCCATGTATTAATATACCATATACACTCACATTAAGCCATGTATTCATATACCATATATACTCACTATTAAGCCATGTATTCATATACCATATACACTCACTATTAAGCCATGTATTAATATACCATATACACTCACTATTAAGCCATGTATTAATATACCATATACACTCACTATTAAGCCATGTATTCATTCATATACCATATACACTCACTATTAAGCCATGTATTAATATACCATATACACTCACTATTAAGCCATGTATTAATATACCATATACACTCACTATTAAGCCATGTATTCATATACCATATACACTCACATTAAGCCATGTAGTAATATACCATATACACTCAACATTAAGCCAAGTCAAACCGCAAACAACAAAGATTCATAGCATAATCTGCCTGCAGAGCTGAGTATATGTTATTTATTCTACTGATTACTCCTAACAAAAAGTGCACAGATCTGATGGCACATTATGCAACAGCAGATCTGGGTCTGTGCAGTTTGCAGTTGGACTCAACTTATAAGTGAGTATATACAGTATACATTAGATTGTCAGTAATGAATAAATTTGTATAGGGACTAATAATTTTGTTGAACATTTTGTGCCTAGAAGAATGCTAAGCCAAAGTTTAAAAATTTTGCATTTACAAACATCCTTGAAAATTGATTTATTTTTAGTATCATGCACCCACAAGTGAATAAATAGATGCATGTATGTGTGTTTGAGTGGATAGAAAGACAGACTGACAGACTCATTCATTCATTTATTGTTCAGTTATTACAGCCAGCAAATGGTTTAAAAAACAAGTGCATTATCCAATCATAACCATTATCCTTTAGTAAGAGGAAACACAAAAATAAATTCCTGATATCTATATTGTGAATCTGAGTTCCCACATAATCATTATTCATGTCAAGATCATACTAGAATAGGACACTTTAATTTGATCTGTCACAAACTCAACATATAACCGTTGCAATACTTGATAGAAATATGTGTGCTGTGTATACTCATGTATAAGTTTGAACTGGCTATGATGTCATTTCCTTAATATGGTTGAGGTTATGATCTGATCCTATATCTTAAAGTGGAGAAAATAAAGCAGTTTTCAAAAAGATGACTGTTGTTAAAATATATTACCTAAGTTGAGTATGTTGTACATTAAGTTTGCCTAATGATAAAATTATTAAACCTATATCAGTTAAATTATATTGGAATGTTTATGCTAACCATTCCGTGTCCACCCTCACAGATAACACAAGATTCTTGTATTGTTTTTCAAAATAAGGCTTGCTATGCCATATTTGGATATTTTACAATATATTGTTCAGTGTATGCCATATAACTATGATATGTTTAAGTTTCCAACATAGTCAACAAGTGTCCTTTTATGGCTCACAGAAAAGAGCAATTCTGAAAATGGAAGTAGGTATCAGTTGAACCGATATGGTGGGTGATTGAAAAGAAAAAAAATCATATAAAGAAGATAAACAATATTTGACAGGTATTTCTACAATGATATGTAGTAATTCTCATTTTAAATAAAGGGAATACTAAAATTTCTTTTAATATGTGTGAGGAATATGTTCACACTTTTTTAAGTGCTGATGTAGGTAATATTTGTCAGATTCAACTTAAACACCATTGATCCAGACCTGCCTTTTGTTGTTTCTGTCATGAATTAATCATTAATCTGTCATGAATTAATCATTAATCTGTCATGAATTAATCATTACAATCATGAATTAATCATTATAAATTGCATAGACCCTGATCTACCATTTGATCTACCATTTGATATTACACCAGCAGATCTTTCTCTGTGATTATAAATTGCATAGACCCTGATCTACCATTTGATCTACCATTTGATATTACACCAGCAGATCTTTCTCTGTGATATTTGTTCAATCTGTTGATTAGGCCCAGCGAATATCATAGACTGAGATTTGTCAGCTAATTGTGCAATGGCAGAGTGGAGTCTATCTTCTTTGCACTTGGATCCTACTTCTATGCAAGTATATATGGTATGCCTTTATATTGTAAGTAAGCAAAACATTCTGGTTTGTAGCTGCATAACACCTTCCTCCAACAAGCGTCCAGACATTCTGAAGTTGGCAGCCTCAGTCATAGACATCATACTGGTGCACATGGACAACATGAAAATCCATCAGACAAAATTGGAGACCAAACTGGAGAGGGAGAGGAAGAGAACTCAGAAGTATGTACAGTCTTTATTTTTGAATTTTCCTTCCATCCTTTCTTCAGCATTGTCCACCATTCAGTTATTTGAGACATTTTATTCAGTCGTTCAAAATGTATTAAGGAATAAATTCCTAAGATTTCTATTAAACAATTTTTTGAGCTCAAACTTCACCCTAATATTTGAATATAATGAACTATATTATTTATTATGGTCTAAGTTAAAGTTTTAAATTTATTTGACTTGCATGTTGTTTTGTTTTTAGAACTTTATTTTTAAAAACTTTTTAAAATCAGAATCTAATAGCCAGTATCATGCTGACATACTACCCAATGCATAAATACAGACATATTATTTGAATATCAGTTGTACAATTAACAAGATCACTTTCTTTTGAGGCCACATCTGCAATGTAAATTGGTCTTCATGATCAAAATGTACTATTTTGGTATTGGGCAGAGTCCTTGATCAGGGTATGTACTTTCTTGAGAGGAGCCTCTTAGGAAATGAACCATTGTAGTTCTAACAGCCTCATCATTGTATTTTGAAAGGTACAATGATGGTGTAATGTGGTTTTTGAGGTGGAAATAACTGGAGAATTCAGAGAGAGCCAAGAAACTTGAACATACATTAAACTTTCACTGCATTTGATTGAATTTGGGATCAAACCCAGGACTGTAATGGCATAATGCAAGTGACTTTCAACTGCAATATCCAAGCTCTTTTGCAGACCTGCCAGTCCCTATGAGTTTGTCTTAAAGTTTTATGGGAACAACTCATAAATTATGGATTCATTGAACAGTAGCCTAAAATACAAAAGATACATTTGTTGTGATCCAATTCAGATATTGGCTTGTTCATCTTTTCTGAATACAATTTTGCATACTAGACACAGTGGAGTTTTTCAGGGACTAGACTAACTTGTCAGGAGGTACTTAAGATGCTTTTATCTTCATGTGTTCATGTAATATGCCTGCATGATCAAGCTTCTGCTTTGACATTGTAACACAGTCTCGAAATGTCGTCCAGCTAAGAAACAACACCTTCAAAGTGAAGAGGAGAATGAGCTTTCTAAAGTACACACAATTACCACACATTCAGATACCTTGCTCTGTCTGAAAAGAAACACAAATCCATGTACTGGGCATCATATGGTTCAATTTGAGTGTTGCCTATGGCAGTTGGATGATTGCTGACTACACTTTTTTTTAAAAAAGAACAAGAAAAATTGTATTGAGAGAAATAGCAAGACATAATTGACTTCTGAGGGGTTAGAACTACATATATCGATTTTGAAACTGAACTATCCACATTTCTAAACTTTTCAAATACATGATTTCCAAGTCAATAAATGCAGGTTTTTTTAGACCTTGCTGAAAATTGGTATAACTTACATTCTTAAATTCTTCTCAACAGACATTTTGTGGAGGCCAACCAAAATATGCAGAACTACCACAGGCTATTTCTTGTGTCTCAAGAGCGCTATGACAAGCTTGCAAATCTTGCAGATAGTGGAGGGGCATCAGGAATTAAGGATTCCATGATGGTTGACAGTGGTAATTTTTCAGAGCAAAGTCCCAAACAGAGTCCTAAATTGGGAACAGCCCTCCGTAGTGAAAGCAGACTGGAGGCCGATGACCAAGGTATCTTTTTCAGCTTGAATATCTTGGATGCAGAGTTGTACACTTGGTTATGAGAAAGACGTCAAATACAATGTCTTAACTTGTAATAAAATTTGTTGTAATCATTGTTTTACTAGCAAGAAGATTATTGTACAGAAACACATTTTTTAAATCAGTTTAGCACACCTGACCTTAAAGCAAAGTTCGCGTGTGAAGGTATAGACCTGAGTGCGTTATGCATTTTGCATCATGCCTCATCTACCATGCATTATTTATCTACTTGCTGTTTACCAAAAATACAAACCAAAAACTATTAGATCAATTTAAGTAATAACATAAAAGCCTTTCACTTTTGTAAAAATGATGCTGTAACAAAAAATGTATTTAAGATAAACTAATGAACAGATTCTGACCACATTTGAGAGAAGGCAGCCAGGTATGAAGGTAGTGTTGTCATCATTGCTTAAAATGTATAAAAAAAATTTTTTTTACAAATATTGCTGTACAGTGTTAGAAATCAGTCTGGCATTAACTCTTAAGATCTATACAAATTATGCCGATCTGCCTTAACAAAAATTGGTAACATTTTAAATGACTACTTCTTACTAACAAATTTGACACTAACATTGTCAGACTGATGAAAACTCTTGCAGATTGTTAGAAGAGACACAGTCAGGTATGACTGTTGTTACTAAAAATAGAAATAATTCTTATCAACAACTGCTGTACAAAATGTGACCATGTGTGACAGGAAGTAATGTAGCAAGAAGACCTATACAATTTCCTTTGCAAATGGTGATGATCTTCCCAAACAATGGCCACCTTCATTTAAAAAGAGAAAAGATAATCTTTATAAGATCTTTTCTTCAAAAAGTTTTGAACAGATTTGACTGTCAATAGAAATAATCCTGCCATGAATGCTTTTTTTTCTTCAAATAATACAGATTGACATTGTCTCCTTTGTTGCTAAAATTAGAGAAACATGTAAATAAATTCTTTTCAAATTATGGTCAGTAGAAGTTATCTTCAGAGTTTTACAAATTATGCCAATCTGCCAACCATCATGATTGCCTTTACTTGCAAAAATGTAAAACTTCCAAAAGGCAGAAAGCACAATACTATCCAGCTGCTGTTGATTTTTCTCTTTAGGGAGTTATCATGCTGTCATAAATTGACAATGTTTTACCAATCATACAAACCTTAGACTAGTCATGTAAACAGCTATTTAATTGATGGGTTACACTGAGAGAGAGTCATTACAAGTTGTAAGTTTACTTATGACCTCATTCTAAAAAAATTTGGTAAAGAACTTTTATCTAGTGCAATAAACATAAGCCATTTTATTTCTGTTTCTCATTGCTGTAACCGTAAGCTTTTAATGTTTATTGGCAGTGCTTGTAATACAGTTTTTCATGGTTTATTTTGAAGAAAATAGATAAATATTATTTATTGATATAAGTGGTGAACCAGAAAAGTTGCTTTTGGTCCTTTTTATTTATGAAGATTAGTTGAATCCACCTTGTCAAAATGACACAAACAAAAGATTTTCACAGCATTAAATCTATGCATCATCCAATTTAACTAGATTGGACCAGTGATGATGAGAGTTGCCCAAGTAGTGGAAGTGAAAGCCGGGAGAGTAGTGCTGGTAGTACACGCTCAAACAGTCTACCCCGACACCGAAATCTGTCCCAACTTCCACCCACCCCAACCTCTAAGGGGCCTCCTTATCAACAGCTCACAGTGGACATTCCTAGCACTGGTACATCAGGTAGTCATAACAATGCAGCTATGTGAGACAAGATATGGTCATTTGGGATAAAGATATATTTAAGTTAAAGTGAATGTTCATTCGTATAATTTCCATTCATTAATAGAGCTTTATTTTCAGTGCACAGTATACTTTCATTCTTTGTCATACTATCAAATAATGGAATAATGCAGATTTTTCTATCAAATAAATTACCTGATCACATTAAATTAAGATAACTTTCTTCACTGTAACCAAATCTAGCCTTTCCCAAAGGACAAATAAATGCCCTGCTGTGTGTGTGTGTGTGTGTGTGTATATATATATATATATATACATACACACACACACACACACACACACACACACACACCACAAAAGGAAGCAACTCTTACAGGTTAACTCCCCTTTCTACCAGCTGGGTTGCTACCATTATACCTGGTTTAAATCAATTTTTACTTCTGTTGCCATGTACTAAAATGTCCTTCAGACAATCAAGTACATTCACATTTCTTTTTAGTGGTAGTAAAAATGTTTTATATTATTTTATACAACATTCTGGTAAATTTCGGTTAATTTATTGATATTTTTTTAATTTATTGTATTGTTTATTATTGTCACTTGTGATTTCGGTCAGTAACATTCAGTTTCACTGTAGACATTATTGTTAAAATAATTTTAGGATTTAGACACAATTTTAATTCTACAATGATAAGTCACGAGAGGCACACTAAATGATGCAGATTATTTGAAAGACTTGGACAAGATTCCTGTATGGCTGAAATCATCAAAATACTGAAAATACAGTATGCCACAGCATCGCAAGTGATCACACATTCTTGCTTCATATATGCATCAACACAAAGTGCTTTCCTTCTCCAGAATCACTGAATTAATCTTAAGGAATATTTTTAACCTTTAGAAAAGGTAGGTTTAGTCTCTAGATCCAGCACTCTGCAGAATGAAATTGATGACCAAAATGTCTCATATTTATAGATATTGATTTATAGCAATGCTAGTGTTTCAATTTTAAATAATTTCTTTTCTAGCCAAGACCAGCAGAGACTCTGGTTTTAGTTCAGGAGATCCATCCCCCAATCAAAGCAACTCTTCCAGTGCAGTATCCTCCATGGATTACTCCATTAATGACTTGCTGGCAATCAAGGATGGCAAGAAGTTCTTCCGCTCACATAGTTCCCCAGCTGTCCATCATCTAGTGAAAGGGAAGAGAAAATTTGCTCCTAAGCGACCAAGTAAGCATGGTTTGAATATTCTACATTGTTATTTTCTAATACATTTATGACCTGTTTACTCCTGTAGATAGACTTATGCAAAAACTATAGAATTGATATTGGAACATAGGTGTAATTTTACTTCTTCATGAATGAGTGATTTTTTACCTCCTAAGCAACCAGGTAAGCTTGGTTTGAATATTCTACATTGTTATTTTATAATACATTTTTGACCTCTGTTTAATCCTTTACATAGACTTATGCGAAAACTACAGAATTAATATTGGAACATACTTTGGGGTAATTTCACTTCTCCGTGAACGAATGATAAAGGAGAATTTAATGTAAGCATCTGCAGAACATAGATATTTACTTTTTAAATTGTAGATTCAAGTATTCGAGCCATATGCCTTGGAAGTAGTGTAAAATATATTTGCAGAGCAGAATCATCTGGTATCTCTTGATAATATAGTCTGAAATATGTACATTAACATTTTTACATTTGAATGAAATTCTTGGTTAGAGGTGGAGTGTTTTGAAGTATTGTTAGAATTCTGAAATACGGCAGAAAACTTGGGAGCCAAAATTACAACCTGTAGATTTACCGTTCATTGGAAATAGAGCTTAATCATCTGGTATATCTAGCTGTAAATTTACTTTTCATTCTGTATACCACAAACCTGACTATTATGGACTAAGTTATTGCTCTCCCAAGTTTGGTCATGGAGGTGAATATAACAGATGCATCATGGTCATGAATAATTCCATGGATTACAAGAGTCTGATGTATTTTGACTTATTTGTCATTATTTTTTAGTTTTATAAAAAATATGATAAAGGATTCAGCTAGTGACATAATCCATATACATATATATATATGTTAAAAATTTATTGTCTTATAGGCCAGCAAATATTACGGTGGAATAGACTTGATGTATCTAAGTTGTCTAAAATGTATAAAGAGGAGACTAATTGTGAAAGGAGCCATAGTGACTCAGTGGTTTGAATGCCAGATTCATGAGCAGAAAGGTTGCAGGCTAGAATCCTATCACAGGATCAGCCCAGTTCAGATTCTATTTTGTTTCCATGGCACTTGATTCTAGTTGCCTCATCACTAAACAACCAAATTCTTTTGCGTTGTCTTAAAACACCAAATAAACTATTAAACTGATTAATCCTAGAACTGATTAATTAATTCACATTGATTTCATTCTCATGCGTTTCAGCAAGTACAAGTGCTGCCACACTGACCATTTCTCAGAGAAGAGTGCGGCAAATCAGCGATCCCATTCTGCAGATGCTGCATCAGTTGCATAAAATTATCTACATAGCACAGGTGAGAACTCACAAATACATATCACAGGTGAGAACTTAAAATGACTTGCATATCACAGATGAAAACATAAAATATGAATTTAAAATGCAAAAACATTAAATTACCACAGTTAAAAACATAGTTGAAAATGTAAAATTACCCACATATTAAAGATAGTCATATGATCCTTCATTTGTATTGGTGTAAAATTGGAAATTTCTTGTTCTGAAGGTCGAATTTTCATATCCAAAACTGAATGAAAAATTGGGGGCAGAGTCAAATTGAGAATAGCACATTCTGAAAGTTGATGCAACTTGAAAACAGCAAAGCACCCATCAAAAATATTCTCCCCATTAGAAAGTGTAAAAAGTTAGGTTTACACTTTAAAGGTCCAAGTAAATTTGAATTGGTGTTTAACATATGGGCATTCAAATAAATTGGTTGAAACTGTTGAAGTAATAGAAATACACTGCACCTGATTTGTGCACTTATGATAAATTTATGTGTTACATATGTCATTTATAAATAATAATGAGAAGTTAAATTTTTAAAAAAGAATTAGAATGACTATTTTCTACTCAAAACTGGACTTTAAAATCAGCACCTCTCTGGGTTAATTAGTGGAAGACATTCTGTTTGCAGGACACTAACTTCATCTGTTCCATGTTTTAGGATGTAATACAGATATTGTTCATCTTAATTTTATTTATGTGAAAGAATGCTTATTTGATGATGTAATTTTTCACATGTTTGTGTGCACTATGATGTGTAGTAGAATGTAATAAAATACAGCAGTCACATGGTTAATGATAGACAGCAGTCACGTGGTTACATGATGAAAGACAGCTGTCACATGGTCACATGATGAAAGATATATAGGTTTATGTGAAGCAGCTATAATGTGACTTGGCATCACTAGATACTAAATTCTTGTGTTTATGTGCACCATTAGGACACATTCTTGTTATAATTCCCCTCAGCATAAGGCTTACTTAATTGTATTCATTGTCCAGTGTTATATAGAGAATATACTGTAACATTGTAACTTCTAGATACACTTACTTGTATGTCAAGGCCAACTGCACACAGCATAGAACCTGGCATAATGTCCTGACACGTCAGGGTCTATATTGTTATACAGATTACTCCTAACAGACTGCACAGATCCAGCTATGCACATGCATTATACGATGGCAGATTTGGGTCTGTGCAGTTTGTAGGTGTAAGCGAGTTTATATGATGTACTTGTTCAAATAGTTTCATCTTTAACATTTCCTCCAATTCTAACATCAGTTCTTCCACATGATTTATGTTATATTTTATTCACTGTCTTCCTCAGAACAAGTTCCCCTTCTGTCATTTTTTAAATTTTTAAAATATTTCTTCTTTAGTTTAATTACTTTACCTTATTCTGGTCCCTGCATTTTATTACGCATATTGGACATATTTAAGTAGATGGGGATAAAAGAGCTCTTAATTTCATAAATGAAAGAAAGCAAGAGAAAAAGTAAGTAGAGCTATTGGGAAATATGGAACTTCAGCAACAACAAGAAATGATAAAACATGCATTATTTCCTCTTTTTCTTATCAGCTTCCACCGACTCTGAATCCCAATCCACTGCGGAGGGTTATTGAGAAATTCAAAAGAGCCCTATTTGCACCTCAAAGTACTTCATTTAATTTGAAGTCAGAGTTGAAGAAGGTAAGGAGGTGAAAAGCCTTAACCCTTTGTGTCTTCAGCACAATATCAAACTACAAGAGTACACTGTACCATATGAAGATTTCTTTCCAGGTTTTTAATCCCTTTGACAGTGAAAATGAGAAGGAAAATTGTGTTCATCCTACATATATAAAACTTTTAATGTAGATGCATCTTAAGATGAATAACTCACCCTGATCAAAAACTATGTAACTGTGACCTAGTTTTAACACTGGATTAACTTTTGTATTTTCAGCTATTTCTTCATTACAATTTAAATATTTAGATCCTATTTCACCAACACTTATGAAAGCTGGTATTTGACTTGTATCTCAATGTGAGCAACTTAGGCATAGAAGTTATAGTTTACTGTGATATAATTTGCATGCTTGCGTGACCTTTGCATTTTGAATTATTAATTTATATTGCTGTCAGTATCTTGAACTCTTTTTGACCTTCATTCATAAACATTTATATGTATATGCTTTTCAGCTTTTGCATCTCAACCATACTAGGTCACCATCATGTAATTTGTATCCTTAAGTAATTTTTGGATTCTCAGCCAATTGTTTATTATATCCTCAATATCATGGATCCTAGGTGACTTTTCACACATGAAAATTGGTTCGCTGAATACCAGGAACAGTAACCACATCAAAGCTAGGCCATTGTGACCTAATTTTCAGTCTTGTATGACTCCTGAGATTTTTATCTATTAATTTTAACACAATTTCTTGGACTTTATTTCAGCAACACTTATACAAAATTGGTATGGTGATTGCAATATGATACTATTCTTTCTCAACACATATTCATTATCAATTTGCAACTCAACAAATCAATAAATTATGATATGGACAATTGGACCACAAACTCCATTCTTTTTATCAGTCACACACTGATTGTATGAATGTACTTTGCTAAATTGCAAGGCTTCACAGAAAGATCAATACTTATTCTCTTCTCTTTAGTCCATATATCTAGTATGTTCATATATATATATATATATATATATATATATATATATATATATATATATATATATATGCCACCCTTTCTGCAGTAAAAAATGGCCTTACAAGAAAGGTTGACTTTGGTAAGGAGAATAAATGATTATTATGTCAGGCAAGGCAGTTTTATGAAAAGAATATATGCTTGTATGTGGGTATATGTTGCATTGAAATCAAACTTATTTCAGTGTATTTAAAATATGAATTTGTTTTAATTCACAATTCCTATGATGGTGATTATGTTTGAATGTCTTTCAGTTGATGATGGGATCACAAGAAATGATTGACCTTAATTTGGGACCGGTAGAAAACAGATGCAGGGGTTATACTGGTTCAGAAACAGACTTGTTTGCTGGATTCAATGCCGACAGGCTTGGTAAGCTTACTTTAACAGCCATTGTTTCCCATATCTATAACACTGTGTGCAAGTTGTGCCATAAGGAGAATGTCCTTCACATTTTGATATGCTGCCATAAATGCAGAGAGTATCATCTAGACATAGCACATACCGTAATAACTTAAGTTGCAGACCATGTATCTTGACCAAAGTTTGTGTAGGGCTTCCCTTTACAATATCATGGGCTTTAGAATGGCTACTCAGTACTGTTGATGTGGTCATATATCAAGGATATTAAGTGCCCAGTACAAACAATGCACGTTCATTATATCTGGTGGATAGCCACTAAGTCAGTTGGATCTCCACTCCATCTGGTAGAACTGTGTCACAGATTTTATTGCAGCCATAGTAAGTTTGTTTTTTGGCATCAATTGCTGAATTTTGATTGCATTTGCCATACTCACTACACAAATGGATGTTAGACTCCCAAGACAGTAAACCTGACCATGGCCATATGAGTTGGCATATTACACAAATGGATGCAAGACTCCCCAAGACTGTAAATCCAACCAGTGCTGGTGTTTGATACTATAGTAGTAACATTATTTACAGTAATGCCTTTAAATATATTGAATATCTGCCTTCCCATGTCCCATGACAAGGTGAATATTCGAAAATTTACCTGACTACAGTGTACATCTTGATTTGCTGACTATATGTATCTGTAAGCCACAAGTACAATATGTTAGATACTGTTCTGCATCAAGTAGTACATCCAGTGTCCTTTCTCAACAAATGATAGTTCAGTAATGTGCTTGTGTACTAGTTATTCATTTATTATAGTACTGTTTCACTTTCAATGACCCACTTGAAGCAAATTATTTAAAGTAGTATACAGCTAAAAAATGAAAAGCCATTTTTCATGACAGGCACATAAGCCATTTAAAATATCATTTTGTTAATTCACAATGACTGTCATTCATCGCTCCGGTGGCTTAGTGGTTGGAGTGTCCACCGCAGAAGCAGGAGGTTGTGAGTTCAATCCACGGCTGAGTCATACCAAAGACTTACAAAAATGGTACTAACAGCTGCCTTGCTTGACACTCAGCATTAAGAGGTTAGTGTTAGGACTGGTCGGGCTGGTGTCAGGATAATGTGACTGGATGGGACATCATGCTACATGTGTGCGGCATGATACCCCAGTGCTAGACATCACTAAAACATGTCACACACCAGACATCATAGTGATATGACTGAAATTATTTTAAAGCTATGTTAAAAATCCTTAAAAAAACGAGTTATTCCCCTTTTTTAAATTCTGAGACAAATGAGGTGTCAGTTAATTATAGAACTGCAAATCTTCTCCCTATTGTTACCAAAATTAAAGAAAAATGTTTTCAGTTCATTGTCTTTATTTTTGTAAAATAAATAATCCAATTACTCCGTCAGTGATGCTTCCATCCAATTATTTCATGCAAAGCAGTATTCATTTGTTTAACTGAACACAGGTTTAATAAGACTAGTAATGATACATTAACCAGGGTCGTATTTTTTAAAAATATGTTAAGCTTCTTATAATATTATTCATAAAATTATCATCATATATTTTTGCAAAAACCCCATTATGATGGTTTTCATCCAATCTCAATCGTACAAATTTCAGTCTGAGTTGGAGATGTACTCTCTCAGATTTTAAGGAAATTTCCATTGGAGTATCAGATGGTCAATCTAGGTCCTTTCATTTTTCATATAAATGATTTTCCAAAGTGATTAAAACTTTCTTCATTATGTATGATATGTATCTGATAAATCACAATATGTTGATGATGATGTTAGTATTGTTGAAAGCAGACATATACATGATTTCATAGGTTCAACGTTCCATCCACTATGAACCATGATGTAGTCATGGTAATAAAACTGAATCCATCCACTATGAACCATGATGTAGTCATGGCAATAAAACTTAATCCATCCACTATGAACCATGATGTAGTCATGGCAATAAAACTTAATCCATCCACTATGAACCATGATGTAGTCATGGCAATAAAACTTAATCCAGCCACTATGAACCATGATGTAGTCATGGCAACAAAGCTTAATCCATCCACTATGAACCATGATGTTGTCATGGTAATAAAACTGAATCCATCCACTATGAACCATGATGTAGTCATGGCAACAAAGCTTAATTCTTCCACTATGAACCATGATGTTATCATGGCAATAAAACTGAATCCATCCACTATGAACCATGATATAGTCGTTCATTACAACCACCATATCTAGTCATTTGAAGGACAACAGTTTGGACAGATTAATTTCCATGACACAAAATTAATGTGAATCTTCCAAAATACATGATGCAATCACTATATTGTATGGAAGAGGTCTATTAATTTGGGTTCCAAAGGTCAAAGAAAAATGGATTTTGCACACTAACTTTTAGAATTAGTTTACTAACTAAACTTTGAAGATGGCTTGCATTTAGGATAGTAAAGAAACTTATATTTTGTTGTCTAAGTGTCAAAGGTCTACAGTCAAAACATGTACGATCAGAACAAAAATGGTTTTCCTGCACAAAGAATTTATTTCGAGACTGACTAACTTGACCAAAGGTCACAATCTTTGAAGTATTTTGGTCAATAAATGTGTGACAACCATGTTTTTTCTAATGACTATGCAGAGGACTATTATACCTGGGGCAGGTTTATTATCCACATTTCAGGGTACATTTGCTATTACCTTTAAATGAGTGTGTATATGTTTCAGAATTTGTTATGTTACTAGCTAAGTTGTTAAGATATTTTCTGAGCTTTGGAATGAAATGTAATAAACATGCTCATATCATTTTAAATGAGAACTGTGCAAGATTTTTTCACTTAATTACTGCAAATTAGAGAAATGAATTTTTATGACATCACTCTTTTTCCTTATATTATGTTATTTACAATCATAAATAAATAATTAATAAATATGTTCAATCATAAATAAATAAATAAAACACTGCTATATTTATTCTTGGTAGTAAAATGAGAAGTGTTTATGAACTCTTATGGAAAAGAAATCTTTTTGCAAGGTATGAACAATTATAATATCACCATGTTTTATCAAAGTCATTTCTGATTGATTGCTTGCCCGTTGATGTCAGATAGTTTTGATTGATCCACCTACATGTTACAAGAGATGATTAACATGTGACCAACTTGGTGTGGCTTTGATTCATACCATCAGAGCAAGCTGTTTGGGTCAATCACCAGTGTGTGTCCTTGGCTGTGGTATTTTTATTCTAATTTCGTTGGCACTAAATAACCTAAGCGTGTTGTTGTGCGATAAGAAGCTTATCTAGATCATAACTCTATTGAATATAAATAAAACGAATCTACATCTTTAAATTTGACCCGTTATCTGTTTTCAGTGACAACACCATATGACCCTGATTTTAAAGATGTGGGTATTACCTATGAACAGATGCAGAGCATGATAGAATCAGTGCTTGTAGAGAGTGGCTATTACAATATGTCACCGCATGCAAGGGAGAGAACTCCACCACTTGGACCTATTGATTAGATGGAGTCTGTACGCAGTAGACTTTCCAAAAATTTCACATAGCACATAATTGCTGCAGAGACACTGCATGATAGATCAAGTCTACATTTCCAAGAAGATTTATGCCAATGATGAAATTTTCAAGAAGACATTTATCAAGTTATTTGTATCATACATGTGATGAACTACAGGTAGCATTAATGTAAAATGTCTCAAGAATTTTAAGAGCAGTGAGGAATAAAGTTGCTGTTCATTTTTTCATGGAGATGACTTCAGTGGGGAAGTCATGGTACATGTGGATCAAATAGCTCTTATATTCTGTTTCAGGTATATATAATGGCCATGCATAGGATACATTTCTGAACAAGTTTTATTTAATCATTGCTACATCAGAATGTTGTTTCCCAGCATGCATGTGCTGATTACCATAGTGACATAATTGTTTATACCTAACAAGTTTTGGGCTTTTGTTGTTGTAGTTGTTGGTTTGCAAGTTTCCACGTGCCCAGCATTTTTCCAGTCGTCTACAAAATAAACCGAAAAAAATGAAGTAAAGTGAGAAGTCATTCTACAGATCTTTGTGCAAATAAGTTGTACATTTGATTGTTGAATATTTGGGAAGATAAAGCTAATTATTTATTGTATTACATGGCTATGAAATGCTCTTCATAGGTTCCTATAAATTCCAGAATTAATGATGAAGGAGAGAAGGAAAGAAAGAAGGTGAATGTATGGAAGAAATTGTGTGCTGTACTGATGGTTTATAATCATATGTTGTTATCATGTTTTCCTTGTTGATATTTATTGTAAATTATGTTATGATTACCAAACTTTTTGTCTTTAAATCAAATATTAAGACATGATCAAAAGTAAAGACAGTTCTTGCCTTTTTTAAGGGCTAGGAACATTCCACTACAGGGTGGAATGTTCTGAAAGAGGCAGTCTGATTACTCAAAGATATAATTTAGTTGTGATGGGGTAAATTTTTTAACTCACATTACTGCGAGTTTTTGCCACTAAGTAAATTGGTACCAATGATACAGGAAAAAAATAAATGTCCTTCCTTTACTATAACAAAATCACACTAGGTGTAAATATAAGATATTCCTTATGGTATCTGGTGCATACAAATTTACAAAATTATTGCACCATCTTGAAACGTTTTATGCATAACACGTACATGAATTTCTATTCTCCACACTGCTTGAAGTGGGCATTTTACATATTGTCTGTTCGTATAAGATAATTAGCAAGATTGCCCACCCACCCCACCTCGGAACAAAATAAAATTTAGCCGACTTAATTTGTATGATATATAGATGACCTGATTTAATTTTCAATGCCATTACAGCAGTGTTTCAATTTTTTAATACCTTATTGCACTTGGGTTTTTTATATAAAGAAACTTATTAACATGATTCAGAGAAAAATTAAGAAAGGTAGACGTGAAGTTTAGTGTGCTTATTTGTTAAAGATCTGGTAATACTATCATACCATTAAAACAATTTTTAAATTTATTTAATAGATTTTTTTACTTGGACATTTTTTGAAAGCAAGAATCTTGAGGTAAACAAATTAAATTTAGTAGATTCATATATAGATGACCTAATATGAATTTTCAAGCTGCTACAACATTTATGTATCCACATTTCTGGAATTTGCTAACTCTTTTAGTGCCTGCATCTGGGCATATATCTTTTTTTGACACAAATCTAGCTAAAATATATAAAGATATTCAATATATTACTAATTTATTATATTTCAGTATAAAAAAGTCTGATAATATCTTCCAAAGCAGAATCCTTCTAATTTGCAAAAAGACCTAAATAATATTAATCCAGGTTTCATTTCCAAATGTTTTGTTCCTTAAGCATGAAAATTAGAAAACAAAAATCTGCATTGATTCAGGGAAAGGTTTTAATGTTAGGTTTCATATTTCAGATTTATTAGATATGAAAACCACAAGGGAACATGATCAGTTATCATGAATTTAAAAAAAAAAACATAGATGTTACATGTAGCCAAGTTAAGTTAGGAATATCCCACCAATAACAAAAAGTCTTTCAATAATAACTATATTCCAGTTTCAATCTTATAGATATTTTAGCTATTTTATACAAAATTTGAATTAATTTATTGTACATAAATGTTAAATTATTAAAACAATTTGTTGTAGTTTAGAAGTTTGTCAGAGATTTAATATATTAAAATACCTATGTTACTGTACAAAAAAATAATATTCATATTAGAATTGTTGAAGTCGGGTGTAGTAATATTTTTTATGTATTTTTCAGTATGGTTTCAAGTGCCTAAATGGTTAAGATTGTTTTAGTTTCAAGTGCAGTTGTGTTTGTGAAATTCATACAGTATCATTGTTTTCATAATTCATGTTTAAATGTTGTCTAGTGTTTATTCAATTTGGATGCTCATCATCAATGTCAGGGAAAGATGACTTTTTTTCTTTTCTGACTGAAGTGAAATTTCTTCAGAGGTAAATGAAAACTGTAGCTAATTAGTTATTCATCTTTATAGACTAGTTTTGAGTAACAGATTTTGTTTTTGCTATATTTACAATTAATTGATTTTCTGCAACAACAAAGCATTTCTTTCAAATTTCATAAGAAGAACATTAAGCAAAAATTAAATTCGGGAATGAGGGTCTGTCAAAAAGCAATGTGAAAGTAAAACACAGTGAAAACATTCAATTGGTTAGAAGTTGACATTTTGGGATTTTATACAAGTTATTTACAGTACTGGACATAAACTCAAATAATTTTTTATTAATCAAGAAAATGTTTATTTCAGGTATTTAATAATTTGTTCTTTTTTATGATTCAAATTTTAGAAAATTAATGTAGTATTTGACATCATCACTGACCCAAAAGAAGGTCTTGTTTACAAATCAGTTTTGTTTATTGAACAGAAATTGAACCTGTTTTGAAAATTTAAGGTTGAGAAATGATACGTTTTATTTTGCGTATTGGACAGACTTGCTGTTGTCAGAATTTTCGGATATCAAGTTTAACTGTAAACTAAGAAACCACTTTCACCAGTTTGGATTTCTGTTGATATTTCCTTTTTTTAATAGATATGCTTACCTGTAATATATATGCTTACCTGTAATAAATATGCTTACCTGATGAAAAGTTTCACATTACAAGCTGTAAAATCAACAATATTTGCCGGGATAAATCTAATGGTTTGGGAGTAGCCAGGTAATTTTTTTAGGGGATTCCTTTTCATGAGATCAGTTTGATTCCATGAAAATAAATCCCAAGGTAACCACCTGTCTACTCCCAAACCATTAAATTTTATATCAGCTCCCCCCAAAAAACAGTACAAATTTTCATGGTAGATTTAATTTTATGGATATACTTTAGCCAGGTGCAAATGCTGATATAAAATCCTGGATATATATGTCTGATCTTGCAATATTTGTTTTCCAAAGATACATAAGTGACTAATGGAAAGAATGTACAGTGAAACTCTTTTAATCCTGATTATGTTTGTCCAAGTGTATGTTGATATGAATGTTACAATTCCAGAACACTGTGACAGTCACTGTAACATGTTCTTATATCCGGGGAAGATGATAATTTACAGCAATATAATTCCCTATCAAATTTAAGATTTTTTTGACACCATTAATTAAATACATCATTATTCTTTGGATTTCAAACCATAGCAGGTTTACATTTTGTGCTTTTTTTGGGTTAAAACTTTACAAAGGGTGTTAGGATGGGGCTAACAGTCTTTTAAAATAGTCTTGTGTTTAGGGATATCAGGATATTTACAGGTGGTATACCATTACACATATCTCCTTTTTTATTTTTATCTCCATCAACATTGGGCTAGTACAATTCAGTTTGCAACATGAAAACCACTATAAAGATTCCCAAAAATCTATTCAACATTTCTTCTGAAGATTCACTTTCACTCTTAGAAGCATTTCACTCATCTGTATTATGTATTTATTTTAATGATCAGTAATAATCCATTCATTAAATATAGATGTATGTGATAGGTGTGGCATTTGATACTGTATGAATGTTATGGATGATATTCACCTATTTCAATATATTTGAAGGTATCAACAGTATTATTACAAATTAATCATTCCATATGTATTTACTTGTATGAGCAGTGTTTGTAACACAAAAAATGTTTTGGTTTACACCATTAGAATGCCGTCCTTAGGTTCATTAGTCATTATGTTCAACTTTTTGTTTACAGATATTTTTGTGCTGTAAGTTATACTTTATTAACATCTATGCTGTATAAGAAATTATTTAATGCCCTGTGAAAATACTGGGTTACAAATTAAGTAACCTCAGAAATGATTGCTTAAGAAACCTTGCACAAGTCTTTGCTGCATTTTACATTTTTTAAAAATTTTTGTCAGTTTTATAAAAAGACATTTTATGAAGTCTATTGTTTACTCTATACACAAGGAAAATGATAAACTATCATTTAAATTATACATTAATGCATCAAAGAAGTCCAACAACTCTCACTCGAATTATGGACATCATTTCAATGACATTGCTTAGTCATGACAAAGAGTTGCATGTTGAAGAATGAAAAAAAAAATTATCCACACAGAAAACAGTGTTTTTCCACGAATACTTTCAGGTTGGGAAAGTTTTACTGTAGTCAAATTATTTTTCAGTTTGGTCAGTTTCTGCTAGATCAGCTGAAAGATGAAAAGTTTATTTAATACATAAATACCTGTCTCATGGCGGTGAATATGTATGTATATGTACACTTGCAGGATTTTATTATTAGTTGTCTTAGTTGATGCCCACAACCCCAAACAGTAGCCATCTTTTGGTTTTCTGTCATTGGAGAATAAAGATATAAAATCTCATGTGTTAATAATTTGAAACTCACATACCATATATATTCATAAGTCATGTATAATGTAAAAAAAAACACACAGTCCCTCAGGGCCTCTGTTGTTTATTCTGCTGATTACTCAGTTCAAATTGATAGACACAGACATGCTGACATGTTATACAATGGCAGATCTGGGTCTTCACAGTTTACAGTTGGATCTGACTTGTACGCAAGTATACACATTGTTTTTATAGAGTAATTACAGCAAGTTCATGTACTAATATAATTTATTTCTGTACATGTTCAGATTAGATGGCTTTGCATAAAATTATTCTGTCTGTTCAGTGTAACCCTTGTCAGACTGGATGGCTTTGCATATCCTGTCTGTTCAGTATAATTCTTTTCAGACTTTATGGTTTGGCATATCCTGTCTGTTCAGTGTTTCCCTTGTCAGACTGGATGGCTTGGCATATCCTGTCTGTTCATTGTAATCTTTTTCAAACTGGATGGCTTTGCATATCCTGTCTGTTAAGTGGTAAGCCTTATAAAATCCGAACAATAAGAAACTATTTATTTTTAGTTTGTGTTCACAATCTGCATTCCAGTATTTTAATAGATTAGTTTACAGTCATTATAGTTTAATAATTTCTTTATGTTTAATGCCATCAATAGTCATTGATATATCCTCTTAATTTTATTCAACTGAAAATGTTATTTTTCCCTTCAAATTTCATCAGTTCTAATTACAGCTAAATGTGTTTATAGCTGTTTTGTTAATCAAGCACTTTGTTTTTAATTGAACAATGTACAACGTAATTTCAACAAGTTAAGAATTTTTTTTTGGGGGGGGATTAATATAATAAGTACCTTAAAAATTATGCAAGATTTCAATGACGTCTAATACAATAACAATAGTATCTCCAACTTTATGATTGAAATATATAATTATTTGCTCAGTGAAATTAATTTTATTAATCAAGTCTGAATTTATGTTAATGTATTGTGGTTCTTTATAAGCAGTGTAATATATATATATATATATATATATATATATATATATATATATATATATATATATATATATTATATGTGGGTGTTTTGCAGTTAGCCATATTTTTAATCAAGAAAATTAAAAGTTAAAGTATGTTTGTAATTCTACTACGATTCAGCAGTATACACAGTAATTTTTTCAACACCATATTCAAATAAAATGATCGGATAAATTACAACATAAAGTGTAAGGCTAACTGGCTGATGTTTTTATTTTATCATAATGCTAACATGGAAATCATAAAAATTGAGCTGTTTTGTTTTGATCAATCGCAAAATAATTTGATTTTGAAAGCTTGTTTCGGATTGACTTATAATAGAAACTGTAATCACAGACTCGAAACTATCTGTAAGTGAAGGTAACTAGCATATCCAGTGTAATTAAAACTGAGATTTTCAATATAATGGAGATCTGATAGACATCAACAAATGTTCATGTTCTGGCAAACTTTGGAATTTCAGATTTTTCTGTTTAATAGCCCATCAGGAAAACCATTGATATTCTATTCATTGTTACATTTGTTGTTATTAGCAATATGCTCTGAATGACAATTTTACTTTAAAATGTATGAAAGCTGCGATTTGATCTGTAGGTCAAAATGTCCACAGAACATGACCTTATATGGGTACCCATGAGATCTACTTATTACAACTAAAAGTCAATTTTTTTTTATGATATCACACCTGCAGGTTAAGGGGGAAGGAAATAATAATAATTTGCTTCTCGGTTTAATCAAGTGATATGCAATCAGAAATAACTCGTGTCCTTTCAAAAATATTGATCTGTTACTGTTACTTTTTTAAACAAATTATAGTAGTACCATACTAATTGGATCAATTATAGTTTGACAATCCTGATTGGACAAATTAAAATAGGACCATACTGATTGGGTGAATTATAGTTGGACCATACTGATTGGACAAATTAATGGGACCACACTGATTGAATAAATTATAGTTTGACCATCCTGATTGGACAAATTAAAATGGGACCAAATTGATTGGATGAATTATAGTTCGACCATATTGATTGGACAAATTAAAATGGACCATGCTGATTAGATGAATTGTAGTGGGATCATACTAACGGGATAAATTATTGTGGGACCACTGATTGGACAAATTATGGTCAAAACATACAGACTGGATGAATAATAAGAGTGACCATACGTATTGGACAAACTATAGTGGGACTAATCTGATTTGATGAATTATAGAGGGACAATACTGATTGGAGAAATTATTGTAACCATTATGATTGGATGAATTATGGTGGGAACATACTAATTGGACAAATTATAGAGGGACCAATCTGATTCGATGTGGAACAATACTGATTGGACGAATTGCATTAATTTGATGAAACTATAGTGGGACTATTCTGACTGAATGAAATTATTGTCGGACTATACTGAATGGATGAGTTATATTGAGATCATACTGAATGACCAAGTTAGGTTGGCAGCCACTATCTCCATATTTTGATTGCATAATAAATAAGTTGTTCAAATCATATTTTCTTTAAATCATACACAATTTATTTAACTTTTAATTGGCAAAATATAACGAGGGTTTTGTTAATGTGCCATTATACTCAAGACATAGATACATACATAAAACAGAAATGATATGCAGATTAAATATTTGTCTCCTATTTTTTAAACTCTTTAAGTATGAAACTCATACATAAAATGAAAAATAAATTTAATGTTCTGTAATTTTACTCAGATTAAAGTTTGAAAATGTCCAGAATTTTCTTAATGTGAATTCTGTTTGTTGTATGCCTGATTTAGCTGAGTTAGATCTAGTACTTTGTACTGTATTCAGTTTTTATTGTCATGAATTAATTTAATGTCATCTTTTCAGTATCAGAATTTTATATTTATTTTAGTTTCAGTTTTCACTTTCAGCTATTTTGTATTAATTTTTTAAAATCCGTCCAATTTTATTTAAAAAATATATTTCCATTTTAGAATCCTTACATGAAGGTTTAAATAACATCATTCAAGTTGCTTTGATCAAGTACATGTAACCTGCATAGATGTACTGATTTCATTTATTGCTGTTCTCTATTCAAGACACCTGCATGGGCAACATAAGAGTTGTCTTCATTAATAGTTTAATTGAATAAATAATTTTAAAAACTTTTTTGTTTATTGTTTTATTATCTTGCAGACTTTCTGTCAGTAATACTGTGAATTAACTTTTTCATGTGCTTCAGCACTCCCTTGATCAAGTACCCGACATTAAACACATTTCCTTTATAAGGTGGGTATGCTTCAGCACTCCCTTGATCAAGTACCCTACAATAAACACATTTCCTTTATAAGGTGGGTATGCTACAGCACTCCCTTGATCAAGTACCCTACAATAAACACATTTCCTTTTATAAGGTGTGTATGCTACAGCACTCCCTTGATCAAGTACCCTACAATAAACACATTTCCTTTTATAAGGTGTGTATGCTACAGCGCTCCCTTGATCAAGTACCCTACATTAAACACATTTCCTTTATAAGGTGGGTATGCTACAGCGCTCCCTTGATCAAGTACCCTACATTAAACACATTTCCTTTATAAGGTGGGTATGCTTCAGCACTCCCTTGATCAAGTACCCTACATTAAACACATTTCCTTTATAAGATGGGTATGCTACAGCGCTCCCTTGATCAAGTACCCTACATTAAACACATTTCCTTTATAAGGTGGGTATGCTACAGCACTCCCTTGATCAAGTACCCTACATTAAACACATTTCCTTTATAAGGTGGGTATGCTACAGCACTCCCTTGATCAAGTACCCTACAATAAACACATTTCCTTTATAAGGTGGGTATGCTACAGCACTCCCTTGATCAAGTACCCTACAATAAACACATTTCCTTTTATAAGGTGGGTATGCTACAGCACTCCCTTGATCAAGTACCCTACAATAAACACATTTCCTTTATAAGGTGGGTATGCTACAGCATTTTCTTGATCTAGCACTCTTCATTATAACATGTTTTCTCTTAAAAGGTTGTTATGCTACAGCATTCATTTGATCTAGTGCCCTTCATTATAACATGTTTCCTTTTATAAGGTGTATGCTACATCACTCCCTTGATCTAGTGCTTTTCATTATAACATGTTTACTTTTATAACGTGGTTATGGTCATGGATGCTTTTCCATTCCAATGGTTATACACCAGAATTTCTTATGGGATGGTTGTTCATTTATCTTCCATTATTACATGTTTGTTATCTCTTGTCCTCTTGAACTGTAGTAAATTATGAGTGACCACCCATCAATTCTGACCACAATAATAATGCATAGTATGATTTTATTATGTAAATGCTTTGTCATGTTTGATCACCTGCTGAACGTGATTAGCAACCACAATGTGTTGGCAAAATATGCATTTTGACAGTGCTATGAACAACTGCATCACAAGAATTAGGATAAACTCCATTGACCTTTATTTAATGCCAGTAGCAATGATGGCTTATACAGTTTTAAAAAATAAAGGCTGGTTTACAGATATCTGCATTTTTGTAGGTATCTTATAGTGTTTTATAATTTCTATTATAAATCTTACTAAAGTACAATTCTCTTTAACCCATTAAACCCTAGAGGTTTTTGCTGTTTCCACATGAAGTGCATATAGGAAACACATTTGTGGAACTATTTCTGAATACATTCTAATACATTGACTTCCAAGCAATTTTCCATTAGCCAGTGCCATGTTGTGCTATAAACAACGTTTCCATGTTTTTTTTTGCTCTTTATTAAAAATGTCCACCGTATCCTATTTTTGCACAGGTTCACCTGTTTGTGTGCACTTTAGACTGGTCTGCCTTACATCTGAGGCCATAAAGTCTAAAATCAAGACACTAAATCAGATTCCGACCACAGGCAAATTTTAAGTGGAAAATAAAACAGGAAAAATATGTCCAGATTATTTGGTATCATTGTAGAACTAAATATGTCTGCCTTTCTATAAGACCACCCACATTAGTGTATCATACATGACCTCAGTGCTACAGAGCTTTGCAATAGGCTCCTACCTCCTGCCCCCTAAACACGGTGCTAATAAGAGTTAATGTGTTAACTGAAGCAAGACAAAAAAATGCTGAAATTAAATTGTTTTGTTGCAGAAGGTATTATTTATAAAGTAATTCAACATCTGGACAATATTTTTCAAATATTTTCATTTGACCTTAAAAAGATTAGTCTGTGTGACTTGTTTTGAATTTATAATAATTAAAAAAAAACTTAATAAGATGCATTTTAAAATGGAAACTGTTTTTATGTGGTTTGGAGATGTATATGAATTAATCTGTTTGCCAAATTGTTTAGCATCTAATGAGCCAGGTTTTGCATCATTGAGATGAAAAGGTTTCACAAATGTGACATACATTGACAATAGTTGTTTGTTGGGGGAAAATGTTAAGGAACCAGTTCGTACACTTTATTGAATGGGATTAACTATTGACCCAGACATATCTGTGTTTGAACCCACCCAGAAAATAAATTTGTAGGATTCTTGCTTGACTCTGCCACAGTGACTGTCTGAATAACTTGAAATAAAGCAGACATACTTGTTGCTCTGTGTTGTGACATACTGCAGAAAATGAACATAGCTTATCATGAATTGGAAGCTTTTCGCTAGTGAACCAGTAATGTAGTATGCATCTTTAGATGTTAAAGATCTAGAACATGAAAAAGTTAAATGCTTAATGATCAATGAAGGTAAATTTTGATGCTTATTTGTCACTTTCAGAAGAAAGATGACAGTTTTTGTATATCTTGGTGGATGTCAAAAGAATGACTCCAAAATAAGAATGAGATTTGGTTGCTCAGTTGTCTTACTTACTACGACTATATTTCACAATGTACCCCCATGTGAGAGATTTTACTAATCATTCTAATGTTTTATAAGACCCATTCATGTGACCTAACTCATCCCCAAAAAATTAGCTTAACTTAATTCTTCTAAGATACCACCTGTCTGATCTGTCCAGTGGAAAAAAAGCAGAATTTTGTAAACACATTAACCAAGAATGCTATTTTTAGTAACTGTCAGATGTAATTGTCAATTTATAGATCCTACGCAATTTTGCATTCTTTAGTATCCCTAAAACACACCCTAGTAATGTAGGAAAACTCAAAAGATAATCAGTACAATTTACAGTCATAAACAAAAAAATTAAAAAAATTAGATAAAATCATGTACAAAAAGTTAAGGCCATCAATATTATTTGGTGTTTTTTGGCCGACTATTAGAAATATTATTTTGATTTCTGCCATATTGGTGAAAATAAAACATATTCAGTTGTGCAAAATTTTAAGCTTAGTAACTTTGTGCCATTTTTGTACATTTTCCCAACAATATTAAACTAATTCATAATTGACAATTACATATAATCTCTCACAAAGACAATGGTGTTAGTTTCAGCAGTCAGCATTTTAAACATTAATTACTTTGCAGAAAATAAGTTCTAAAGAAAGATGGCCCATGCTTTTGTAATTAAGGATATTTTACAATATTTGTGTTTTCTTTTACATTTTAACTGTTAGTCTTTTTTTAAAATATTGGTCGACATTTAATCACCTACCTTTTACGACAGTATACTAGATGCAAAACATTATAAAGAACATTCTTTTCTACAATATTAAAGAATATTTACTATAATAAGCTAATAAAAAAATGAATATTGATTCTATGTGTTTTAAAATAATCATTGCTCTTAAAATTATCTTTATTGTATATAATAAGAAGCCAGCCTTTACTGGTTTAAAATGACATGTTGAGGATAAACTGTCACAATATTCATTATAGTTTTTATTAGGAACAGTCTGAAAATAAATATATTTGTTCCTCTTTTCACCTGGCAGTGTACTGGTTAGAAAGGGGCTTCAAAGTGGCTAGAATGTACATGGTTGGAAGTTTGACAATTCTGACATGTACAGTGCATGAGATTGATCCGATGCTAGTGAATTATGGAATATGGACCACAGTGACAGACTTTTGTGATGAAGAGATAGTTCATGAAATACAAGCAGTACCAAATTTCATGATGTATAGGGTAAAACAACGGTATGTGAAGGTCAATAAAATGTCAAATATGACCTTGTGTTGAAAGGCTGGGACACAAAATGACCTAATGTTGAAAGGGTGGGACACAAAATGACCTACTGTTGAAAGGGTGAGACACAGAATGACCTAATGTTGAAAGAGTGAGACACAAAATGACCTTATGTTGAAAGGGTGGGACAGAGTTACATTCAATCATCTGTAATTCCTGCATGAATAAGGCTTGAAAAATGAGATAAAAACCAAAAAGTAACCAAAATTGATGAAACATAAAATTATGGGTCACAGTGACCTAATTTGTAATAACATTGGTAGTTACCATCAGCTCTTCAAGATGCATCATCATACCAAGGTTTACAGTTCCAGGACTATTTGTATTTATACAGTTAAATGCAAAATCATTCCCAAAGAAGTGCCATTAATGTACATGTACAAAGTTAGTTCCACCAGCCCCCTCCCAACTCTTACCAAGGACATACATGTAGGAATCAGAATGTAGGAATGTTTGAAATGCAGTGAGGCTGTACATGCTTATGGTTTTATAAGTAGACATCAATACCATCTCTTATCCCAATGCCAAGTGGTAACACAATGAAAAATTTGATGCATTGTAGTGTACATGAAGTGGCTCCCTTATAACATGATTTTTGTCATTTTAGTATTAGATCCTAAAAGTATCTAAAAGTTCTATCTATATTTTTCCAAGACATTTTTACTTGCCTTTAAAAAATCTAAAGTAAAAATATATATTGTTCCAAATAATATATGTAATTCTAAGCAAGTATCAAGACATAGTTATTGTCATTTAAGTAAACATATGATCATGACATCGAATTATGAAAATGGAAATTACTCTATTATTAATGTTAAGTTTTTCATTGAATGTTGATGTTAGAGTGATCTTTCCTTGTCACATTGCTATTTATGTTGTCACATTGTCATTACATCATTATTTTGTACACGTCAATATGTTCTTATCATTATGTAGTCAAAATGATATTTGTGCAATTCTAAGGCAGATTTTTTATAAAAAAATTCTCAAAATTATCAAATGAAATATTCTATTTCAATTTATGAATATTAAGTTTTATGAACTCATAAAGCTTTTGACACTGATTTTCACATCAGTCAGTTTATTTGTTCAAATAAAGCAGCATAACTAAAATGTATGTTTTTCTTTTATCTTCAGACTTTATTAATGTATTTCAATGTAATATTACCATTATTGAATATTTCTCTTTTTCAGTATTCTTGATCAGTGCTTGAAATCCTCCCTTAGTGCCTGCCATATTTCAGTGCTTTCATTGTTCAGTTATTGCTTGAACCAGCGTTTGCTAGTGCTTGAAATAAGTGTGGTGACATCGATGGTCATACCCTTTGGGAATTATTATCACTGTTGCAGTAGTGTGTGTAATCATATTATGACAAGGTTAATGACACAGAAGATAGCAGATGACTTACCTAGCTTGAAATCAGATGGACTATATATTCATTATAAATGTTAACTTGTTTGGGAAGTAGCCTGAAATGTATACACTTGAGTCCCATGACCGATAACATGGGCTTAAAATATTGTATATAACATATTGTCATCTCCATCCAAATATATAGAGAAATCAAATTAATTTATGTCATTGTTTCAAAGATCAGAAATTAAACTGAACTACTGTCTTAGGATACAAAAGCATAACCTATAGTTTTGCTGTGATGAGCATATTCCAGAAAATTAGACTTCCAAAAGCTTAATAATTTTTCTGACTTTTAAATTTTTTTATAATAAGTTCATGCAAGTCCCATTAATAATTTCAAATCGCCAAAGTGGGGGGTGGGGGTAGGGAATTGGTTTCCATGTCTTTCATAACCAAACTAGACCAGGAATGTGTGCAACTATGTCTGGGACAGGTATGATTATTGGTAATTTTTGTCATTTCCAGCTAATGCTTTGAAAACAACCTTCAGTATAAAAATGTTGCTGCACAAAATTAATGAGTCAAATAGTTCTGCACTAAAATTGTATATATTAAATTCTTATATTTGACTATACCTCAGAGCAATGTTGGCCAATGTATTGATACCAAAACTAGCTAATAAAGAACTTGCATGAGATTAACAATGACTTACTCTTGTGCATAGTGAAATGTAATTTAGGTGAGACTTTGTAAATATAAATCTAGTTGATTTGAGTTTTTATAATAGTTTGTCAAGTTCAGAAATGTTCACATGATCATTTGGTGACTGATGTTCTGAAGTTTTCAACTAATAACATAAAAAAGTACAATATAAAAGCTGTAATCAAGAAGAAATGTTGCAGAATGTTCATGTAGGTTATGCCTAGTACCAAAGTCTCATGCAAGATTTTCAGACTTGGTATATTCTAGTTAAATACATCCAAATGTTTAGTTAGACATTGAAGCACCATATTGTCACTATATCGCAAAAATCACAAAATTTGGTATTGCAGGTCTATTCATAAAAAATGTTTGTTTGTTGGTAAAATATGGCAGATGTTACTGTAGCACCAGATGCTCTTATCCGATTGTTTAGTATGTGGATTTGATTGACAGGTTGGATCTATGCATTGGAATTAAGGATACAAAACAATACAATTAACCTAACTCTACCATACAAACAACTAAATTTAACTGCAAAATATATGACAGGAGGGGAAAGGAAAAGAGTCCAAGAACACCAAGATATTAGAAAGGACAGTAATACCAATCTCTACCTCACAAATTAACAAACCAACCACCCCCATCCACCAGGCAAGCATGAAAACTATCATCATCATCATCATCATCATCATCATCATCATCAGTCTCTTGACATAGTGTGGTTGTCGAGGCACTGTGCTGCTGAACATCTGACCAATTCCTTCCACTTGTCATGATCATGTGCCAATGCCTGTGTCTCCGCAAAACGTTTCCATGTCCATTCTGTGATGTTGTCAGTCCACCGTTTTCTCTACCTACCTCTCCTTCTGCCACCCTGGACACTGTCCTGCAGTACTGTTGTGGATAGACTGTTGGCTCTAAGTGGCATGTCCATACCATTTCAGCATATTGGCCTACTTTGTACCTGATGGTGTTACGCATTTCTTCATTTGTTATGTGGTTCGTGTAAGAGATGCCAAGGATGGTTCTGCATCATCTCATTTCTAGTGCCTGGATTCTTCATTGTAATTTTGCTGTCAGGGTCCAGGTCTCACATGAATACAAACAGATCGAGATGAATAGTACTCTCAATAGTCTGATTTATGGTTTCAGACAAATATTTTTGTCTCTTCAGAAGGATCTTAGCTTCGACATAGCTTCGATTGTTTGTGCTGCTCGTGACAAAATTGCCGCTCTTGATCCCTCTTTGGTGATTATGGAACCAAGATACTTGAACTGGCCCACTGTTTCCAGTTTACATCCTATGACTGTAATCTTGGTTGAGATAGTTTTGTCACTATTTGTCATCAGCTTTGTCTTCTAAGTGCTTATCTCCTTGTAAAATTTGAAAGATGTTTCATCCAATTCTTCACTAAGGTGGCAAGCTCAACTTCACTGCCTGCCAGCCCATCAATGTCATCTGCAAAGTGGAGGCTGGTGATGTTGCGCCCTCCAATACTGACTGTCCTACAGTGGTTTTTCAGGGCTTCGCTCATGATGTGCACTAAGTAGATGTTGAAAAGTGTGGGTGAAAGGAGACAGATTTGATGTACTACGACTGTTGTCTGGAACATTGAGCAATTCCTGCACTGGTAGCCTTGGTGTACAGCTGCTTGATAGTATTTCTTAACATTTGAATTATATTGTACTTCTTCATTGTGGCCAACAATGTATCGTGCCACATTCTGTCAAAGATCTTTTTGAAATCTATGAACACATGATAGATGTCTTGTTGATGTTGCTAGTATTTTTCACACAGAACCCTGAGAGAAGAATATTAGTTCTGTTGAGCTTCTTCCACTCCGGAACCTGCCTGTTCTTCAGCAATTATTTCTTCTGCTTGTGGTTTCAGTCTGTTTGAGATGATCTTTAGCATCACCTTACTAGCATGGCTGATCAAACTGATAGTTCTGTAATTTTGGCACAGCTAGAGATTGGCTTGTTTGTGGAGTGTTATAATCAGTGACTGGGTCCACTGTGTTGGCCATTCATCTGTGTGACAGATCTTGTTGCAGATTTTTGTTAGTAATTCTATCACTGATCCCACCCATTCTTGACAAGTTCAGCTGGAATGTTATGTACTCCAGCTGCCTTCCCATTGTTTAGTGCTCTTTTTGCTAACTTCACCTCTTCTTTGAGAATGGGGAAATCATCATTAGTGGTGGGGTTTGGAACTTTGTGCACCTCTAAGTCTCCTGTGGACTGATTATTGTAGATTTCTTTACAATACTCAGTCCATCTCAGCAATGTCACTCGCTTCTATGCGGCATGTTACATTTTCATTTTGAATGGCACTGACTATTGGTTCCTCCTGTTTGGTGAGGTCTTTCACAATTTGGAATGCCTTTTTCCTGTTGTTCTTTATCAGACTGCTCTCTGTTTCTGGGCACTTTTGTCCAATAAACATTAATTTTGCTTTCTTTAAGTTTTTTTTTCATAAAAAGCCTATTACCCTCCTCCCCCCAAAAAAACAACAAAAAAAAATTCAAATACTCCCACCCACCAAGTAAGCTAAAACCTATCACCATCTCCCAAATTCACAGCCCAACCACCCCACCACCCAAGGAGGCAATAAACGACACAAATTCCACCCCATAGAACATACACTATTTATTAGAAGTAACTCATCCAAATTAAGAAATATCCCCACCAATAAACAGCATAACAGGGGCCATCCTTAGGGTACACCAGGGACAATTTACCATCATTAGGCCAAACACAAGATACACCATAGTGCACTGCAGCAGTCTCAGTCAAATCGCCAAATCCCAAGAACTAGAAACAATCAACAACATCAGGATTAAAGTCGAAAGACAGCATGAGGCAAGGAAACAAACACAACAAATTGAAAGAATGTGACGTTTTCAAAACAACTAGTAATAGGTAATGTTACTGTGAGGTATTTATATGAACACGTTGACTGGTAAAAAAGAGCGAATGATCCTATTTGGAATATTACAACACATACCATTTCTAGCGTGGTAAGATTTACGGGTAAACCTGCAATCTATATATTAGATTCAACTGCTCCTCAACGTGGATTTGTACGTTAACAATTACAAATAATTGTAGAAGATACACTATTACCACCATTTTCACATAACTAGCACCTCGACATCGATTACATTCAAGGCAGATCAGCATCACATTTAAGACCACTATCCATTCTATATACGGTAAATTGTCTTGGATTAATATTTGAATACTGCCACATTATTACTGTGTTACAACTCACACAATGTTTATTCTGTCGTTGTTTTAATATCATTATAAATTTAGCGTCAACATCAAAGTCTCGATTTGTTTTGTCACATTGTTGTAAACTAATTAAAGTTTTCTTACTGAATCATCGTTATTACAAGCAGCAGTTTGATTATTTTTTTTGTAAAGTCTACGATAACCCTCTGCAACAGAAGTTTGTTTTCCATTAGGTAATGTTTGTTTTCTTCCGAAAATGTTAATTGTGACCTGAGGTCAAGTATAAGATTATATAATCGTGTTACTAATTTTCATTCGAACTTTACTATCTAGCATAATACATTGTACTATTGTTATTTCCAGTAATTCATTTGGACTGGATTTTTGTTTTAAAAATCAACTGATTTATCTTTGGAAATGCAGAGTGCTCATAAAATATAGGATTATTTGACAGAGACATTCACTGATATGTGTTTAATTAAAAATCTGTGATTATAATATTGTATTTCAACAAAATAGGCTTGGTGCAACATCTAGATACAGGTCACCACAGACACATCAACACTTTCCGCGTTGGATTTAATTTGGATTTTTACTAACGCTATTGAACTTTTATTATTAGGACTTGTGTCTGTAATTCTGAGATTATTTTGGGATTTAATTCGCAATACCCTAAGTTAATTTTCATTTTCATTTTCGCTTTGTATTCTAGGGAAATAAATTATTTATTCCATTTTCCAAAGCTTGTTGCTTATCACTCTTTTCTGTTACTTATTTCAAACCATATATTCGTAATGTTAGCCCCATAACCTTCAGCCACGCCAGTCAGATCCCAAATGATGTGGTAAATAATACTTTTGTTTCAAATGATGGACATCTTCATTCTGTTTTATTTATTGTTGGACTTCATGGACAATGAGCAAGATGTCAGATTCAATCATTGTTCAGGTACATCGAAAATAAACATCTCATTTGCTTAAATATATTTAGCTAAATCTAATTACTCCTGACTTCAATCCTTACCATCACCATATTCATCATCCTCGGTATTGAAAAGGAGCATAACGATGCAATATTACATATAAATGCATTATTACATATAAATACATTACATAATGATGATAACCGGTCCATTCCTCCGATTTGCAGCTTGAGTTAAATCTGACTAGTTGATTTTGAATTAATTGAAGAGAAATAGATCTCTGTAAGAACTTCAGAACTGGAACATGGTACCAGTCATGACATTAAACAATTTTCGTAGACATATTGGGTGTTTCTAAATATATCGTCATTGAGCCAATATATAGTAGTACACAGAAAGAAATATATTGATTACCCTTGCTGCCGAAATTAAAATTTCGCATATTTCGCTTTCTTTCTTTGCCTTCTCCGATTATTTAGTATTTTTTTTATATTCTTTACATTTGCCTTAATTTCATTTATTCATTCATTATTCTTTCTTTTTTTTTCTTTTATTCATTTCTCGAGCTTTGTGTCAATTAATTCATCTCTTAACATCCTAGATCACTGCATTATTTCACCTAAGTCGGTAACTGAAATCTTTATCTAGCGGACAAAATCGAGACAAAGATCATACATCACTGCGAATATAAAACTTAATATCAATTTATGACATACCTAACTTGTTAAAACGGGTCATATATACTAGATAAAATTCGATTTTACGTTAAACAAAGATTTATCGTCAGTCGTCACAGGCATCAAGAATTTGAAACAAGTGTGAACCTGAAATAGGCATGAAAACCAATGCATGCAACGATATTGACAGTGATAAGCAAAACAAATGAGTCGTCATTCAATAGCGAGTGCGGCTGTATTTCTTCAGGGATGTCAAGTTCACAGTTTGGCGCTACGGCTTGGAATTAATTTAAAATTCAAAGTTGGCGGAAGTTAGAAATAGGTTCTATTTTTAATAAGGTGTGAAACAGTGCACTTTTGAAGTTTTTGATTTGGTTTATAGACTCGATTTATATGTCAGATGAGTCGTTACCTCCAAATATGAAATTTTTTGTAAGCGGAGTAATTAGTAAATATTATGCAGCTGTTAATCCTACAATGCACTGGTTTTCTTAATGAGTATGTACAATCGCTAGTCACCTTTGGGAGTCTTGCATCCACACATTCAGTATGTATAATTATGTTTGCATAGCATACACCCATTTGCAAAAATAAGCCTTCAAAATCACGTGTGTTGAGGGATTTAGAATGGTATGAAGGCCGTTAGTATTTAAGAATGTGAGAACTTGTCTAGTGCTGTGTCAATTGCATTTGTTTGTACCATAAAGCAGCAAATTTTAACATTCTTGAAAGCGTTTTTGATTTTGGTCATAGTAGAAAATGGAACTCAGACTTGATTTGATGATTCGAACCAAGGCATTCTGCTTTTACCCTTACTACAGTGTTACCAAAACACATTTTTATATTAACGACTGTAGAACCAACCTCTTGTAGATTTGGTATTTTAAGTTCAAGGGTTCCGACTCTTGAACAATCTTGATCAGTGACAAAACTCGGTTCCGGATTTCTGGTTCTGTATATCTCTATGGTGGCCTTATTTTCTGTGTAATAAAGAGCTCTGTACTTGTGCTCAACAGAGAATTTATCTGGTATAACACGCGTTCCTGCCTTCACAAAGTGTTTAAACACATCCTCCACAACATACGTTTGCCTATTGCTACAAAATATCTTTCTATCTATTGGATGAATGGATTCATCAAATTGAACTCTGGTACTAATCCCGTAAGTATAAGGAAGAACTCGTTCTCTGATTGCCATGTGATCATGACCGTAAAGAACCGCTCCTTTCACCACTGCTAAGATTGGTTCATCTGGAATGATTACTGAAATTCCCAAATCTGTAACTGCTGCCTTCACTGCTTCTTGCATTACCTTTGATGCAGACAATCCCCCAACCATAACAATAGCGTCCAAATCGTAAATATTCCCGTTCGAAAAATATCTGTGTTTTAAAAACTCAACAATATTGCGTTTCGGCTCATCAAACAAGCTTAACGCTACTGTATTTGACAGTTCAAGACGACCATTTTTATAATCAATCCCATCGTCTGAGGGAATGGTGTCGTCTAGCTTAACACAACCTCTTTCGTTGTAGATATTAGCAAGTGTGGGGCATACTTTTATCCTCGTTTTATCCATCGTCATGCTTATAACTCGTTTCTTCAGCTCAAAATTGTTTCGCAAATCCAAGAAATCGACAATTTGCTTGGTTGAGAAATTAACGAATGCTTCATCTCCACAAATCTTCTTCAGCAAACTCCAGAAGGCTTCATCTACATTCACGCCTCCCCAGTCTCCTCCATTTGGTTCTGTCAGTTCTCGCAGGTCGTGCGTCTCCATTACTTCATAGGCTATTATGTCAGCCGTTCCACCTGAATGTCATCAATACGAAACAAACAAATTAGTCATCGACTTGAAGACTTTAATTCGTTATCCTATAAGTTTTAGATTTTTAATGGAAAAAAAAACACATGATAAAAGTACCACATATCTTACACGACATCGTATTGAATTAAAAAACATTTAGACTGGACTTTATTTGAAATTCATAGCCGTGACGATGGTCTTTATGCAACAGGATACTTAAATTATATGTTTAAATGAAAGCATTATTTAAAGCTATCATCAAGTTTGGAGAATATTACTCTCTCAGTTCTCGCAGGTCGTGCGTCTCCATGTCTTCATAGACTATTATGTCAGCGGTTCCACCTGAATGTGATCAATACAAAACAAACAAATTAGTCATCGACTTGAAGACTTTAGTTTCTTATTTTGTATTTATTTTTATTTTTTGTTGTTTTGCAATGAAAAAACACAAACAACTGTACATATATTTTGTTAATAAGCGTACCATATATATATATATATATATATATATATATATATATATATATATATATATATATATATATATATATATATATATATATATATATATATATATATCTTACTTGAGACTCTTTGGAAATTAAAAAAGAAACAACATGAAGACTTATCTTAATTGCAAATCTTTGCCCTGACTGGATATTGTTTTTTTATTTAAAAATATTCTTTCAGCTATCATCAAGTATTTAAACAATAATGTCCATTGCACAAAAGCGTTTTCTAGATGGAATCCTATATGAGATACATGTATGTATGAATAAACTGCATCTCCATTTGTATCTTTTTAAATCGAACAGTCAATATAAAGATATACTTTTGTAGTAAAAAAGATAATTGTCATAACTCGCTTAAATCATCTTCGCTTAAAGAAATTAGCTTCTACTAGACTTAACTGTATGGGTGCTGTTTTTGCTGCCAATAACCAATGCACGATTGATGCAATCACGTGATCAAGACTTTGCACTGATATTTATATTAACTAACATAGCTTGCAATGATCTTATCAAAATACAACAATGACGTCACAAGATAGGTGAAAGGGAGCATTAATGTTGCAGTTCTAGAGATTACATTACAAACTACAAGGTCTTATTCTGAGTTTCATCACCAGTATGTCCCAATATGCTTCATGAATCAAAATTTTGCAGTAATTTTAATTTCATTCTCAATCACTTCGAAATAGACTATATGTTATGAACGTAATGTATCATTCATAATTTTCTTTTTCTATCTCGTTATTGTGACTGAGTCTGATATTATATTTATTTGCGGTAAAATATATTCTTGTAAAACATGATTCATAGACTAGGACATCTAAATATTGGCCACAGACGAATGTATAACCTTTCAAGCCGGAGAAGTTTTAACTACATAGCTTTGTCGACATCAGCTAATAATGGTCAGTATATAATATGAATAGCTTTAATTATGCTAATAGGCAACCCCTCTCTCTCTCTCTCTCTCTCTCTCTCTCTCTCTCTCTCTCTCTCTCTCTCTCTCTCTCTCTCTATATATATATATATATATATATATATACAACTTTGCTTACCTCCTAAATCCATAAGTAAGAACTTCTGTTTAGGAGCGAAAGGTACTGTACACGCTACTCCATCTTTGCTACGAATGAGCTGTAACTTGTTAAATTTACAGTACAGTGCTTATGTCTCAGGTTCTAATGCCAACAATATATGTTCGCTTAATTCTTCTCGCTTTTTATGATCCTGGAGGGAATAAAATTACATGGCTGGTGACAGTTGCAAATAAAATCTATTGATCTCGAATGAATCTCAGATGAATATAAAAATAATTCACCAAGCTCTTTTCCATTTCTTTCATATATTTCTCTTCGCGTTACAGTCATGAATCAGTTTAGAGCACTTCCAAGCGTAATGTTACAATGAGGTTAGATTACTCATTAGTACTGGTCTTGATCGCTTGCTGGTGATAATTATTGTTCCATACTCAATTTGGTATTTAAATAATATAAAGCTCAACTAAACTTACGTTTTGTAATGCGTTAAAATTATTAGTGCGTTCTGATCTGCACACAGCGTTGGAACATAATAGCGTAATAATATGAACAATGTAGTACACCCAGTGTGACTAAGAATGTAAATTATGGTAAACTTGTAGTATACACAAGTGTGTTGATGCGCAAGTGCTAATGTTTTAAAAGTCTAGATATATCATAATGAGATAACCCCAAATGTCATTGAATGAATTCGCAATAATAACAAAATTGCAATTTAGTTACAAAGTCAATAACACAATATAAGTTCAATCAATAATACTAATTCATAAATCCTCTCAAATTATAACTGAACTAAACGACACATTTCACTTCAGATATTATATGTTAAAAATAAAATTATACTACAAACACTTTACTACACAATAACATGATAAGGGTGAGAGTCAAACATTCATTTCCACATTCTAAGTTGTAAACGTCAGGTGTTTACTTATATTTTCGTAAGCTACCTAGCGAAGATCAGGTAGATTATGTTTTATCCAAGGAGAAGATAAATGCGCTGAACTTAAAAGCATGTAAACATGCTTACAAAAGATTATTTTTGTCACGAAGGTCCAAACTCATACCCTCTTGATTAAGCAAAGGTCAGTCTCAGGATACTAATTAGATATACATGTATGTACATAACAATGTGTTAGCAGGCATGTGTGGAAAGATAACATGACTGGTATTTTGTGCCGTTATCCAATTAAATGGCGGAAGAAATGGTGGGTTACTCAATGAATGAATGAATGAATGAATGAATGAATGAATGAATGAATGAATGAATGAACAAACAAACAAAGAAACGAACAATCAAACGGACGAATGAATATAGGTAGGTAGGTAGGTAGGTAGGTAGATAGGTACGTATGTATGTATGTATGTATGTATGTATGTATGTATGTATGTATGTATGTATGTATGTATGTATGTATGAGAGATATCCCGGTTGGTAGATGTGCAGTGTCTGTAGTGTCAATGTAGCCCAACACGGGAGTGGCAGTCCTTACTACACTTGAATGTTGAAACTGATTTGTGTTAGAGCTGCTTTCATCAGCTGTCATTCGTACATTGTCATCGCCGGATTTCAATCCAATGACCAAAGCGTGTCGCTAACTGGGCCTCTCTAGAGGAAGCTCTTCCTAAGTGTTGACATCGATGAGAAGGGCTTTCATATAGCGCTTGCAGACAGCCTTGAAGCGGGGATGTGGCCGTTGATCGACCTAGCGGCAAGTTCAGAATATAGAAGTTAATTGAGGATTCATCCGTCATATATCCGACGTACATGGCTCAGCCATCTGATGCAACGATGGCTGATGAGTTTGACCTAACCGTGAATCTTGACACGTTCAAGAGCCTGGTCGTTTGTTACTAGATCACTCCAAGCAATCTCGAGTATGCGTCGGAGACATCGCATAAGAAAGGTGCTCAGTCTTTTGTCTTGTGATGCGTACAGAGTACATGTTTCCCTGGCATACAGGAGAGTGCTTAGAACGCAGGAATCGTACACAGAGATCTTAGTGTTCAGGGTCAGCGGAGAAGATGCCGAAGAGCGTAGGGGAGAGGACACAACCATGTTTCACTTCGCTACGGATGTTGAAGGAATCGGATGCTGAGCCATCGTAATGCATTGTGCCTTTTATGTCATTGTGGAGTTACTGCATAACGCTTAGCAGCTTTTGAGGGCATCACATCCGCGCCAGGATTGTAAAGAGTCCGTCTCTGGCGACCAGATCGAACGCTTTGATGAGGTCTATAAAGGGCAGGAAGCGGGTTATGTGTTGTTCTCTGCATTTCTCCTGCAGTTTCCAGACGGAGAAGATCTTGTCGATTGTGGACAACACGTGCGAAGATTTTATCCACGATGCTGAGAAGGGATATACATTTGTAGTTGTTGCAGTCACTTCTGTCGCATTTGTTCTTGTACATGGATATTATGTTGGCGTCTCTCATGTCCTGAGACATTGCACCTTCATCCCATCACTGGCAGAGAAGGTCGTTCAGGTGTGTGAGCAGCACTCTGCATCCTCACTTTATGACTTCGGCTGAGATGCCATCCTTCCCTGGGGCTTTAACTAACGACAGTTTCTCCAAAGCCTTCTTTAGTTCTGCCGCATTAGGTTTCTCGTCCAGTTCGACCATGAATAGGATGTTTTCAATGGAGTTGAGGTCATCGCTGGTCACTTCCTTCTCTCTGGAGTACAGTTTAGAGTAGTACTCCACCCAACGCTCCATTTGCGTGACCATGTCATAGATGGTATCGCCTTCATTAGAATTCAGTAGTGCTATCACTTTCTTCGTTTCGTGGGACCCATTTCTTTCATTATGCCAACGTACATGCCCCTAATGTTTCCGATATCTGCTAATGACTGAATGCTCTGACAGAGCTGAAACCAGTATTCATTGGCGCTCTGCCGTGATAAGCTTTGCACTTTGCTTCTTGTAGAACTGTATGCCTGTAGAGTCCTCTAGCAAGGGGATCGTTTGAGCACTGCGACGCTCTATTTAGGCTGGCGTGAGTGTGGAGGAGTTAGCCTCAAAACAGTCGTTCTTATTATTTTACATTCTCTCTGATGTGATCCCATCTCTCTTTGGCACTTCCGTTGGGAAGTTCTTAATCAAACGTCTTTCTTAGAGAGGACATACGTTAATTCCTCAGCCTTGTCTGGATATAACGTGTTGCTCTCGTCAATGCGGGGTTACCCTCCTGCTTAGTGCTGTGTATCTTATTTGGCTATAGTTTCATTTTGCAGCACACCTGCGAATGGTTAGTGTCGCAGTCAGTGATATGGACGGTAAGAGTAAGAAGCCTACCCTTTATGGCAGACCGTCTCGTAATGATCAAGTAGAATTGGTGCCAGTGTTTAGACCGGGTATGTCTCT
The DNA here is from genome assembly GCA_029339505.1 of Unio delphinus. NCBI lineage: Eukaryota > Metazoa > Mollusca > Bivalvia > Unionida > Unionidae > Unio > Unio delphinus. Next base: position 2,790,243 of record JAQISU010000201.1, on the reverse strand, counting down.
AAGACACTTTATGCATTGTCTTGGTTTGACAAAATGAACTGTTGATGCTGCGGTCGTGGTACAAGCACGTCTCTAGGAGTCACTGCACATTCTCATTAATCTTCCCAATGCCAAACTTGCCAAGACAGTAAGACCAAGAGTCATCGTGAGCACCCATCCTAGCGTTGAAGTCGCCCAGTAATATCAAGTTCTCTTCCTTGGGAACTTTGTCGATGAGCAATTTTAATTCGTCGTAGAACTCATCTTTGGTATATCTGCGGTGTCGCTAAGTGTGAGAACGTAAACGCTGATCGGGTTGAAAGCCTCAGTTGTGATGTGGAGGCAGAGAGATAACAATCTCCAGTTTGCTTTTTGACAGGGTTCTATAATCCACAGCAGAGAGGTATTGACGGCAAATCAAACACCAAACTCTGGCTTCGTCAGCGATAGTTTGTTGCCAGAAGAGCGTGTTGTTCATTTCTCTGAGGGACGTGGAATCTTATAGCCGTGTCTCCTATGATTATGCAACGTCGGCCTGAAGTCTTTCAAGTTCGTAATTGATGACTTTGGTCTCTCGAACATCCCTCATTGCCTGGAGATCACATGAGAGTCCAGTCAGCATGGTCCGGATATTCCAGGTACCTAGCTTGATGATTTCAGGTTTCCTTGCTGGTTTTCGTTTGTTATTTCTTGGTAGAATAGTCTACGTACCCAGTAAGGCAGACGTACTGTGGCGGGAAAGCATTATATGGTCTTGAGGATTCCCAGATTGAGGCGGGGGAGAGCTGACGTGAGACCTGTTGGTCTCTCCCACCGTCGGAAGCAACCACTGGCGTCTGACTCTACGCTAATCGAGAGATGATGTATACCCGGTAAACCTTTCTTTTTCCAAATCGACTTAGGGACTCCGTCTCTGGAATATCTGTTAGGGTTTGCTCCCTTTAGTTTTCCAATGAGCGGTTATAGTTGCAAGTTAGCGATGGTTTGAAGTCAGAGTGTACCTTTTCTTAGATGGGCGAGCACAATCTGCCCGAAGCGTTGGGTTTTGAGGAGACAGAAACTCACTTGTCATCCCTTCTTCATTCCGTTTAAACAGGTCCGCCAGGCTTAGTTAAGCCACTCGTGAAAGCCTGGAGCTGGATTTGCTTGTTCAGAGGCTCTGTTAGATGCAAGCCAATGAGGCTTTTCCAAGGGAATTGGGTGCTTCTCTGCCACATCCATCCCGGCTGTAACAACCCGTGGAACCCATATTTATATTTATTTATTTATTTTAGTCGTTTTGTCGGCGTGATTCAGCCACCAATGTGCTAAAATGTAAAGAAACGAAATTTTACGATTGAGGTTGAAATCCATAAAATGCGCACTCGAATACAAAGTAAATTGACAAGTTTACCTGTGCAAATATATGAGCATTGAATCGCTTCGCGTGAACATCCTTTTCTTTGTCCTTTTTTTTTTCAACAACAAAGTCCTCCCAAAAATGTGCTTTTATTGCAGCGTTCCGCATGAATTCCCTAGCCCCATCTTCCCAAATGGCAGGAGCAGTAATCACCCACAGAAAATCACTGTCTTTAATGCCTTCAATATAATAAGTAAGTTATTAAAATTTATATTTGTCTCCATGTTCCTAACCAATACAAAAATTCTTGGTTTTTAAGTTATACAACGTAGAAAGTTTACAAACTGTAAATTAGTTTCACAAAAATCAACTCTTAGAATAAGTTTCTTTGTGTGGATGTAAAGTATTGCAATGGATAATTATAAAACAAAAAAAAATCGATCCAATGCAAATTATTTGCTCAACCTTTTCTCAATGTAGAAACGCAAAAGTATTTGATAGTATTATTGGTTTTTCAACAAGACATAACACATTTTGTAAAACAATGTCTATTATGCAACTTTGTATATTTGGATACGGAGAATATGGTTATGTTAACAAAAACCACTCAAAATGATCTGAATGTGTAGACTCATTTAACTGTTGAAGATTGGTTTGGAATCGGTTTCATAGGTCCTATCTATTTTGGGACTTGCATTTCTGTGTATTTAGCAAATAGTTTCATTAACGGAGAGATATTTTTATCACATGTCAAGGATATACTACCATGTTATGTCTTGCTTTGCCTAAAGGCTCAAATGTCCAATTGATGATGATATTACTTAATATATGGTAGATAAAACAACACAATCTCAGAATAAGAATATTATGTTACAAAATAAGGTAAATTTGTATTCGGATGTACTGATGTTAATATTTCGTGGAGAACTTTGAAAGATCATGGGAAAATGTAATTGCCCAGACAAATTCATCATGCTTGTCTGGCAATTCAGTGACGACATGCTCGCTGGTATAGGGGACGACGGCGCTTATTCCGAAGCATACTCTAATGAGAAATTGCGTCAGCCAGTTCAGTGTGTTGGCTACAACAACACTCCTCATTATAATGTTCTCTGTAAGGCTTACTGATGCCTCCCGTGACTATTAATCTGTGATCAACATTTGATACCAGCGGACGGCAAACCCGTCAATTTGAGTCCGAAAAGCAACAAAGCATGGACCATTTCTCTACATTTTGTGACAATTTCGGTCTCAGAATGCATTTTTGGAGAAAAGAGGCGATATACCGAATTGCATCTTGAAAATCTTACGAATAGCCTGCAACGCAGAACATGACCACACCGTCGTTGCATTGGACACGTTTGCCTGTCACATGCAGTTCACAATTCGGATCAAACGACTCACTTAATCACAAAAGCCAAACAATTTAGCGATGATATGGTCATCTTTGAACTACAACAGTAAAACAACAGCATTAATATCATTATTATTTCGGAAATGTGTAGAAATTATTTTTGCTACTTGCATTTGCCAGTACGTATACGTCACCTTTAAAACAGTGAGAGGAGGGAGCCACGATTTTGGACTTAGGAAATCTGTACGGTATACATTTGTTGCCTTGGAAAGTAGCTAACGTTCTGGGCCTCTAATAGCCTCTCCTTTCCATGTATAGTGATCGCTGCAGGATCACTGTCTCGCTCTGATGGATAGAAGGTTACGTGCATATGGCCACTCCTACACTATTCTGTCCACATCATCATCTTCACGCGGGGTCCCTTGTTTTCACAGAGCCTGTTGTGTGGCGCGACCGATTTCTCGGCGGTATAACTGGGTGGGCAGACTGGGCTCATTAGCCTTCACAGGCAGCCAGTCGGGAGAAGGAAAGGCTACGGGAGTAAACCGAGACAGAAAATCCGGAGTAGAGGCCCCAAGGCGGCTGGATGTCGACTACGACTTCCTTTCAGCAGCGTCTGCGTCCAAACTGGTGCCAAATGTCATGCTCAGCATTCCTTTGGACCCCACCAGCAAGGACGAGAGGGGATCCTGACGTCTGGGGAAGCCAGTATCTCTATATTCCACGCCCAGGTTTGCGCCCTGGAGAGGTCACTCAAGTCACGCTACTGAGCGAGGAAACAACACGGAAACTGACAGTTTACGGGTTATAAGTCCCACCTGACTGGCGTAGGAAAGGGAAGCCACGGGTCAGCTGTGACTGTGGAAGGGAGCATCGTGTCCCACTGGTCAACTACCGCCCGCCTCAAGCAGGATAGTCCCGGTCAATAAGGTGTTGATCCGCCATTGTCTGCTTGCTCCATTGAGTGTCTGGAGCTTAGTGTATTGCTCAACATGACAAGCAGACGGAAATTCCACACCAGACAAAACAAAAAAGACACCATTAAAGAAGATTCCAGCTCTTCGATCGATTTGCAAGTTAGAATGTGCGCACTATGAGTACAGACATCTCCAATGACCTCAGAGAAGTGGACTACAGCAGGAAAACGGCTATCATCGATAGAGAACTCACCAAGCTAAATATCAGTATAGCTGTCCTTCAGAAAAGTAGGTTGGCCTCTAGTGGCTCCCTCAGAGAGGAAAACTACACCATCTTCTGGAAGGATCGAGAACCTGAGGAGCCCCATCAGTATGGAGTGGGCTTCGCCATAAAAAGACACTCTTTTAGCCTTGGTTGAACCTCACACAGGGGGAACTGAGCGTCTCTTATCCATCCGCCCCAGCACTGCTGCATGTCCTGTCAACATCATTAGTGTCTAAGCCCCCCACCCTCTCGTCTTCAGAAGACACAAAGGATCAGTTATATCGTCAGATGGACGAACAGATCAAAGGATGCCCCAAACACGAACCACTTTTTCTCCCGGCGATTTCAATGCCAGAGTAGGTGAGGATCACGATTCATGACCTAGCTGTCTCGGATATCATGGTAGTGGAAAGACCAACGAAAACGGTCAGCGACTGCTGGAGCTGTGAACCTACTATGGCCTGTGCATAACAAACACCTCTTTCAAGGGTAAGCCACAACACAAAGTGTTCTGAAAACATCCCAGGTCCCATCACTGGCACCAACTCGACTTGGTCATCACCAGGCGCTCTGCCATTAACAGCGTCCTCTCCATCAGAAATTACCACAGTGCAGACTGCGACTCCGACCATGCCCTCGTGAGCAGCAGGGTGCTACTACAGCCACAGACACTACACCGTTCAAAATCAAAAGGACACCCACGCATAAGCATTACACAGATGTCTGTTCCATTAAAAGGTGCAGAAGTATGTGTCCGCCCTAGACAAGGCTCTCCACGAACTGCCGGACCACGACGCTACAGCTACGTGGAAAGCCATGAAGGGTGCCATCTACAAAACAGCCATGTCCACGTATGGCAAAAAGGAACGATCCAGTCAGGACTGGTTCAAAGCACACCTATCAAAGATGGAACCACTAATCAAGGAGAAGCGAAAAGCCTTTATAGCCAACAATAAATGCCCTAATGAACGGACGCTTATTACTCTTAAAAGTGCTTGAAGCAACACCCAACGCATCGCTAGACATTGCGCGAACCAGTACTGGCAACAACTGTGTGAAGGAATTCAGCGCAGTGCCGAGTCCGGAAACATCCATGGTATGTACAGTGGCATCAAGAAGGCTCTATGCCCTACAGTGGGCAATATATGGCCAGATGGGTGGAGCACTACTCTGCGCCATACTTCCGATACACGTTATTCTCTGAAGCAGCCCTCAGCTGAGTAAAGAATTTTCCCACCACGGAGGAGCTCGACAAAGTGCCAGCCTTAGAAGAGCTCAGCAAAGCAACTGACTCCCTCCCAAATGACAAAGCACCAAGTAGTGACAGCATCCCGCCCGAAGCTATCAAACACTGGGAAACCAACACTGCTTCAACCACTGCACGAACTA